>CAAKHD010003444.1:68870-86739 GCA_901007705.1 Fistularia tabacaria | reverse complement strand
TGTGCTTCTTTTCAAGTTGTGGGCGCTGGGTTTCGTCTAGGTGGGGCTTTGGGGGGGGGGGATTTTTTTTCCTTTGCATGCTTCAAATTTTCCCCCCCCCCCCCCCGAAATACTGTTTGTGTTTGAAAGGACTGGAAGGCTTGGCGATGTTGTCAGTTTGTGTCAAGAGGAGCTTCAGGTTGTTTGGCCAACGCGCACTTGACATACTCTTCAATCACAAACTCAAACCCCTTATTTTCTTATTTCTACCCAGCAGGCACTGGGACCTGGACGCCTTGCAGCCTCTCAATCAGCAGTGGAGATCAGAAGTGAAGTGAGGGTCGCTGGCGTAGTCGTGCTCTTTGCTGTGCGAATGAATCAGGCACTTAAATCCTCGCCGCCAGGGTTTGCTTTCTATTATAATGGCCACGACACCAACACCACATGTGATCCCCACTGTGATTCGAACGAATAGCCGAACGGCAGCAGAAAAGGGCTCCTCCCAAAAGTCTGTAACCTGACGTCTGTGAGAGGCTTCACTGAAACACCCGGCTGCCTGACACTCATGCAATGACCTCCTTGCACACACACATTTTTGTAAAATAAGTGAATAAAATAATATATTCAGATACCTAGATAACATTTAAGCAAAGTGTATAGAAACCTTGAATAGTGGCTCACTTAATTAGTCACCAAAAAGTTTTTTTAACTTTTTGTTTTCTTAAGGTCATTGCAGAAATGTACCTATTTTGCAACCTGTCGAAGGGGCGGGTGTTTATTGTTTTTGTAAAATAGAAAACCAGGACGTCCTGTTTTAATGCTGTAGTGTTTTTATTTTCCATTTTTGAATGCGATCATGACTCGGATTTTATTTATTGTGGCGTTGCTGACGTTGCTGCGTTGTTGTTCGAAAAAAAAATCCAAGACAATTCAATTTGCCACGAGATAATCAGTGTTTTAGACATGGAGCAAAACATGGTCGCTCTCGTCATGTCGGTGTGTTCAGTTCCCTGGAGCACATGGCTGCTTCCATGCACTGAGAGAACAGCGGCCCAAAACAAAGAGACTTAGTCCTACCCCCCCCCCACACACACACACACACAAACATCCTTTAAACTCACCTACACACACTACCTCTTAGACAAACACACACACACACATTCACAGCGTATAGTTGCATAGAGATTTCACTTCCACGTTTCCTCTGTGGAGGGCGGCCTTTCATTATTGAGCACATTGACGTTTTCATGAAACACTTAAGGAACAACACACGACTTTCCCTCATGATCTCATCTGGACTGCCAGTCTCTTCACTCCGCATCGCCAAGGGTGTCCTGTCAGCTTCACGTGGCACTTAGTGGCATTTATTTGAATAATGGCAAGAAAAATATTTGACTTGTCAGTTGGGCAGAAGTCTAATGATGTCTTGGTAGCCAGGATGCTGCTTGATCCGCTTGAGCTGTGTGGAATTTTGGCCTCCTGTCAAATTGAAATGGGGTGAAATCAGCGGATTTTTCTGTTTATCAGTGAAGGTCAAGAGCAATGACAGGCGCGAGGCGATCACGCCCCTGTAGAAGTGGCGATAAATTCAAGAGCTCAACTTGAAAGCAATGAAATTCTTCATTGAATGAAGAATGAATTGGTACGGTTCAATCGAGCCCAGGACCATGGGTTATCGCTGATGTATGAGCATAATTGGGTTAGTTTGCTTGTCAATTCCAAAAATCACAAAATTCAAGCTTTGGATGCGGAAAACACACAGTGAGTGTGTGTCCCTGGCATGAGCTGTTAACTCCCACTTGTGTTTAGCAGCCTTGCGCAACTTTCAGATTTTATTTAGAGAAACCCGAAAGTATCACTCAAGTGACTTCTTTTTAAGAATTCAAAACAATGCCACTAATTAGAGATGGCTGAAACAGTTCCCACCCCAATTTTCAATTACATTCATGGTCATCACTTTGTAAATTCACAATAATTTTAGTTTGTTTTTTTGTTTTGTTTCTTTAAATAGCTTTGGAATTTTTCCCCCCAGATTTTAAATTTACTAACTAAATTGAATCCAACCAAGTGCTGATCTACTCCTGGCATTTTCACATGAAACATGCACCTACATTTAGTGAATAAACCTCTGATTAGTACACAAGCAAAAAAAAATAATAATTAGCAAACTAAGATTTATACTAGACTAGATCAATGTCCAAATGTAGTGATATTATGATTCACATTGTTTGATATGAAATAACCCACTCTATATATGTAAATCAGTTTGATATAAATTAATTGATAAATCGCCCCATCTTCTCATTGCAGCAAACACTCCATTCATTATTGATCCAGTAGCTGTGTCATGCTCATCTTGCCAGAGGAAATGAAAGATGTGTAACCACACACATCCAGCAATGAATTTTGTGCATGTGAGGCACTAAGCTTGTCAGGTTCCACAATCCAGGAATGTGAATTTGTCGAATGGAGAGAAAAAAAAGGCATTTATTTGCACATGACAAAGTAGACACTGCCACATCGAAATATAGCTGGAAGTGAAGAATGCTGTGCAATTCAGTATTGTAAGTCATCGAGCATGTTGGGAGTTAGTGTGTGTTTGTGTGTGTGTGTGTGTGTGTGTGTGTGTGTGTGTGTGTGTGTGTGCGCGCGGGCGTGTGTGTGCGCGCACGCGCAACCGAGTTCGGGTAACGTGGACGATCCATCGTGCTTCTCTTTTTCACCCCACACGTTTTTGGAACTGCGTGTGTCGTGTTTCTCTTCACTCGAGCCGATGCTCCATCAGGGGCGTCCTTGCAATGGCCCGATTATCACTGAGGCGCGTGTGTTCAAGTGAATGTATCACCCATGGTTTGACTGCGTGTGCGACTGTGTGTGTGTCTCTCAGTGGAGACTGGTGCCAAGCCCTTATATTACGGGTCTCTCACAAAGGGATCACTCGTGCTTTTGTTGGAATTTCCTCCTTTTTCTCCCCTCTGTTTGATAAGCACTTTGAACCTTCTGTCTGTCAGGAGTGTGTAGCTGTACATAGCAATTTCCTGTAACAACAAGTGCTCCTTGTTAGGTCTGAATATTTTGTTTTGTTGAATTTACTTTAAAGAGCATTACCTTGTTGTAGATTTTAAGGAGAAATAAACTAGACAAACCAACTGTGTGCGTGCGTGCGTGCGTGTTGTCTGTTGTCTGGCTGGATGCACACAAAGACCAACGCAGTCAAGCACTTCAGTCATGTTTAATGCATGTACCGGTTTAACATTTTTAAAAATCAGGAAAAGTCACTAACATCAATGTCCACCTACTGACTGCAAATTCAAGTGAATACGTGACCGAAAAATAGCAACCAAGAGAAGAATTAAAATTGAAAAGCAGCATGTGGTGCGCGAATGTAGCCATGCTCACTGATGGGATGAACGGAGGTTGTCTTACTGGCTCTAAAGGAACGATGCGACCCCTGACAAGTTACTAGACTTCATACCACTACACACAAACAAGGAAGGCAGCGGCAGCGGCAGCAGCAGCAGCGGAGCAGGAGCAAGCCGAGGCCTCGTCACCAGCCGGCCCGCAGCCGAGGACTTGCACAGTTCTGATTTGTTTTTTCCGGAAACAACACGAAGAACACCCGGAGCAAAAAAAAAAAAAAAATTCTTTCTCGATTTACGAAGTGTGGCAGACGACAGCTGTCAATAAAGCAAGTCTAGATATCTATCAAAGGCTATCAAATGAAGAGGACCGTGCACCTGACCCGAAAAGAAAGACTGGTCCTGTAACAACAATGATTTTGTTTGCCTATTTTTTTTTTAACTCCAGTTAAAATCCAATCTCATGTGCAAAGTTCGCCTCACCAGACCTCTGTCCCCTCAGGATTTATGTGACATTATTTCCTAATGAAATGTTGATTTCTTTTTTTAATATATTTTCAACCAACATCATTAGTCTCCCTGCAGCTGCTTTAGAAACTCATTTTCTAAAAAAAATAGACATGGCTTTTTCCAGCCGACTATTCCCTTTATCTATAAAAACTCCCAACAGCAATATTTACAACTTTGATGAAGTATTATAAAGCAGCTTCTCTGGATCTGCAGATCAGAAGAGGTTCCCTGCCACCGATTCTACAGTGGGATCTTCTCCCACAAGCGTGTCAGAAAAGAGGATTGTCGCCGGAGACGTGTCCCAATGCAGGTTCATGGCGTTTGGGATGAGGAGCTGAGGCTGCACTATCTACAGGCAATGGACACCTGGGTGTGTGTGTGTGTCTGTTTGTCTGTGTGTCTGTGTACGCGTGCTTGCACTCAGGTTGGATCAAAGGTTTCCTGTATATTCTCTTCAAGCCCCTTACACCGATGATTGATCCCACACCTGCAAAAGAAGAGGGGAGGCAGACGAAGTATGAATTAGATACACAGGTGGGGACTGGAGGAAACAAGGACTCCGACCATTTTTTAACCGGACAGAGAAAAGACCAATGACTGTCTTTTTTTCCTAATCTGTTCGCTATAACAAACTTGTTAGAAGCTATTTATACTCCATAGACTACTTCATTTCTTAAATCATATGTTCACACTTCCTACTTCCATGATTCTCCACCTTGTCCTCCAATCATCATCCCATGTCTTTATATACAATTTTATTTCCATGCTGCTGTTTTTTTTTCCTTCTGTAATCCACCCACTTATGTTTTGTTTTGTTTCTTTCATTTTAAAAGAGGCTAAAGAGAGTAAATTGCATGGACTTTGAGTTGAAGGGCCCACTAAGTAACTGTCACTGCTGAGTGCCTGCGGGGGGCAGCTTTATCATGCTCATGCAATGAAGGAAAGCAGGCGGCAACTAAAAATAAATAATATTTCCAGTATTTCTTGACTTTTCAAGGAGGAGGTGAGACAGACAGTGGTTGTCTGTCTCTCTCTCTCTGCTGATTGGTCACTGTGCCTGCAAGCATCAGATGTGTCTGGCAGGGAAGAGGAGCCAAAGACAGGAGCAGGGACCCATATTTGAAAGTATTTCAATGCTTCGGAGACCTAGCGGTCCGGCATTATAATCTACCTCCAGATTTCAACACACAACTTGACAACACGGTGTCCCTCTGGTCACGCTGCTACCGCCCGGCCAGTAGGGGGCGCAAGCATCGTCTGTGCTGTTCACAGAGCGGAACGGATGTAAAAAGGATGTCAGGACACATAGAAACATGCTCTACTATTGTTTTGTTTTTGTGTGGAACCCCCCCCCGCTTAGGTTTTGAATCTAACTATCTGGAAACAGCAGGTGTTTGTTTCCATGGTAACACAGCCTTAGGCATCAAATAAGCTCAGCTGCTTTGTGGGACTCAAATTATAGAGAAGATGCATTTTCTCCGTAATAAAACCACCATAATTATGCCAAGGCCACATGATAAACATGTTTACATTTTGGACCACCCACTGGCAGCCCAAATTAATAGTGTGGCGTCCCAGGATGACCTTTCTCCAAGTGCTCCTCCCACTTAACATTTGAAAAAAAGGACATCTGGATGCAGCAATTGTATTCTTTCCCTACATGGTGGACGATGATTTTGATTAATCCTTTTTTTTCCATTTTTAATTTTTCTATCAATACCATGAATAACATTTGAATCTTAGTCGCTGACTTCACTCGGCACCTCCAGCCCCTGGGTTCTGAGCTGAACCCGTACTCTTGATCATCCGGCTAACCTTATTAACAGGGGCAAGCTGTGTTCGCACAGACCCAGCGTGGAGACGGGTGCTGTCTCCGAACCTCCCAGGGGATCTCTCCCTGCGGCTGTCCAGCACCCTGCCGGGTGACTTCTCCCTATCCAACGGCCGTGCCGGAGACTTGTCCCGCCTGAACTCGGTGCGGCCCTCTCGGTACCGGTGCGGCGTGCTGGGCTCCCTGTGCAGGCCGTCGTGACTGCCAGGGCCCGAGGACAGACGCTTGGTGATGTGCTCTGTGTAGGTGGGTGGGCCTCGCTTGGTGGGACTCCTGCAGCGACACAATAAAGACATGCAACTCAATCCCAGTCGTAGATCTGACACACAACGCAGACAGTGCATCTACAGCACATAGGTAATAACTGAGTTATGACATATGCGTGACAGTCCCTTTGTGTATCTCCATGCCATGATCCAGGAACATATGGTGTTAATTATGAGATTAGTAAAGGGTCTTACTCATTTATCTGTTTTTGAGTTACATGGTAAAGATCAACTGATTGGTGAACCAATGACTGGACTCATTTCAGTTGTTAGGTGACAGGGAACATGAAACTGCAGCTGTGAATATCTGACCTCCTTTCCAACTTAGCCAGCAAAATTCAGCATTGTGGTAAAAAGTGATGGGAGTTTCTCCGCCTGCAACAGCAGATGGCGCTGATTCTGTGCTCAACGTGAGCAGCTTCTCATGATAGGATTTCTTTTTTAACTCGAAAGGTAACAACAATCCACAGCTGACCCTCGGCTGGAGCCGGTCCTCTGCAGCTCCCCCGACTCTCTGATCAGGCTACCCTTACAGCAGATGACCCGCAGCTTGTTCTGGTAGGCGGAGGCCAGGTAGATGGCCCCGGAGGAGATGGCCGGGCCCAGGTAACGAGGGTTGGGGATGTCGAGGTGGGCCAACACCGAAGCACTAGAGGAGTCAGAGCAGCCATTTGTGAAACCCCGGGCGCAAAAACTCAGACAGTGGAGCTAAAGCTGCAAACAGCGAGTCTCACCCGAGCGAGGCGTGACCCTGAACCTCGATTACGTCCAGTGAGTTGAAGTAGGTGACAAACAGGTAGGGCTCCCTGTAGGCTGCACAGGACAAGATCAGTGGCACTTTCCTAGCGCAGCGAGGGGCCGTTACTTGGTCACAGGGAGTATTTACCAAAGGACAATGGCAGACGGCTCCACTTGATGTCCTCAGTGCGGCTCCTCCGTCCATACGTGTCAACGAACACTCCAAACTCTGCAAAAAAAGGACGAGCTTAGTCGTCCGACTGGCCAGAAGGTGCCCTGGTTTTTTCTTAAAGGTTGTTAATAGACTGGCCCTTTCTTTTTTGTTAAGGACAGTTTAAAAACGCCAACCAACCATGGTAGCACAGCAGGTACTCTTCCTTCTGCAGGCTGCTGGCCACCTGCATGATGGCGATGGGGAAGCTGTGGGACGAGCCAGCAAACACCGCCGAGGCCAAAGACACGTCGTTCTTGTCCAGGAACTCTGCCGAGAAGCAAACACGGTGCTCAGGAGCTTACATAACACACCTGAATCTGGGTTTTCAGGCAAATTCCAAAGACAGACAAGTCTTCATCATCCACGTGCCTCTTGTTCTTCTTTCCGCTGCTCCCTTCAGGGGTCGCCACAGAGAATCAACCTCCTCCATCTAACTCTATTATCTGTATCCTCTTCTCACACCGACTAGCTTGTCATGTCCTTTCATGGCTTTCACTCCATCCATTTCTCGCCTCTGAGCTTTCCTCTAGGCCTCCTGCTTGGCAGTTCCAACCTCAGGATCCTTCGTCCCATAAACTCACTATCCCTCCTCTGTACATGTCCAAGAGATCTCATGCTGACTTCATCTCCAGCACATCTAGCATGTGCGGTCTCTCTGGACCCATTCCTGATCCTATCCATCCTTGTCACTCTCAAAGAGAACCTCAACAGCTGACCTTCATTCTTCTCCTTTCCAGGGCATTCCTCCGCCTGCCTCGGCTGCCTGCTCTCACTACAGATCACTATGTCATCTGCGAACACCATGGTCCATGGAGATTCATGTCTAGACTTCCCAGTACATTGTGTTGGATTTGCTACCAGGTACAAGATCAGGGCTTGAAGATGCTACACTTGAGATGAGATGAAGCCTTCTGTTAGGAAGCTAAGAGACAATGAGACGTCTCAGCAAGGCGAGGGGTTACGAGGACAAGGTCAAAGGTCCGCTGACCTTCGAGCACGAACTGCTTCATCTCGATCTCATAGAACTTGTTGGTGCCGATGATGATGCTGTAGCTGGTCAGGTGGATGCAGCTACACGGCTCCAGGGTCTCAATCTCCTGCGAGACAAAGGCTTTCATTTCAATTCACTATGACCAATGGAACGGCATTTTGGGGGTATGGAAAACTATGGGGAGAGAAAGGGTCGCAGATCAAACAGCAAGTGAGCACTATAAAAGTCCACATTCGTCAACCACGTTTCTTTTGTGATGAATCCTCCTTCAAAGTACAGATGTCTCATTGATATGAATGAAATGTGCCAACGCTGACTTGGGGGCCATGCAGGATTTGCCAGGGACCGAGAGTTCACCGTTCAGTCGGCAGCGTGCCGGGCTGAGAGTAAAGCTTGCGTCACCTTGCGAATGCAGTACTTGCTGAGATTGTCATTGTAGCGCAGGATGGTGATCTTGTTGGGCATGGCTGCACATATACACGGCCCGTTGTCTATCTGTAGACAGAGAGTGGCGTCAGGTGGTCGACCGGCTCACGGTGGGACTGTAATCCGCCTCATCAGTCCGAGGTCAGGTGACTCACCCTCCCCGCAGCGAACAGGTGGCATCCTTTCACCGTCTCAAAGATGTAGGGTGCCAGCTCGGCCTGGCTGGGTAGGTGGGACTGAGCCAGAGACTGCTTCACGCGCTTTATCTCCACCAGGCACAGCGCCCTCTCATCCCCTGAGACACACACGCACACATAGACTAGAGAATTACACAACAGCCTCTGATTTTGCTGCCGACCCTGAGAAGAAACCAGCCTTGGCGCTCACCGACGATCATCAGCAGCTTCTCCTGCTCTTTGATGATGTGGATCTGGAACACCGACCCCAGGCCCGGGATGTGAGTCAGGGAGTTCTTGATAACGTTGAGGGCGTAAAGACCCTCCTCAGAGCCCACCAGTACGATCTGCGGGCGACACAGGTGACAGCATCCATCAGATGCTCACACAAACATGCACAGACACACACTCGCACACACACACACACACCGCAGTCCTGTGTGACAGACACACGCGCACACACACACACCTGGTCTGTGAGGGGGAGGGTGCAGTTGATGTCCAGCCTGTCGTCTCCCTCTAGCTTCAGGAGAGAGTTTCCCAGTAGCTTCTGAAAGAATGGAAAGAGGAGGAAAAAAAATCAGCGTTGTCGCGGTGTGGGCATGGGAAAGGGGGGGGGGGGGCTCGGAGGGGAAGGGGGGGGAGAGGGGTTTGGGGGGCTGGGCTGCTGCAGGTTAACATGGTCAGAGGTAGGACCAAGTCACATGTCAGTCCCCGGGGTCATGCACGGGTGACTGACATTTTACAGAGCAGGGACAGGAATACGTATGACTAACTAACAAATTATAACACTAGTATAACAATGATGATAAGAAATGAGACACAAAGCGACAAATTTGCACTTGAAAATTAAGGAATATCAGTCTCATGTCCACTTTGTTTTTGTATCAACAGCTGGTTTTCTTCATGTTATTTATCCCTTATTCAGAGTTGATGATCTGCCGATTACTTTTACTTTTCGCTTTCAATTTAAAAACAGGGGCAGCGTGGCTATGCAGTGGTTAACACTTCCAGCAACAAGGTCCCTGGTTCAATTTCCGACTGGGGGGGCTTTCTGCATGGAGTTTGCACGTTCTCTCCCTACATGCAAGAAGTGTATTGGAGACCTTAAATTGTTCAGATGTGTGAAAAGTTGTATGTCACTATATGTGGCCCTATGATCAACTGACAAGTAGTCCAGGTTGAACCTGGCCTCTCGCCCAATGACAGGTGGAATAGGCTCCAGCTTCCCCCGACCCACCGGTATAGATAATGAATGAATGAATGTATGAATGAAAAAACAATTGTCACTTTTGTCGCAGCACATGTTAAATGTCTGCAAAGGTGCCACCAAGCCGGACCGATGACCTCTGTTTGACCTTCCTAACACAGATTCAGAGTTTTTAGATGAGGTTTAGATTCAGGGGCTTCGGAGGACAGCTGCAACTGAAGCGGGAGCAAAGGAAGTGGAGGAAATTCCCATTCTCCCCATTGTCCTTTCGAATCAAGGGACTAAAGCATCTGAAGTGCGACCCGACCCGAAACAATGTTCATTGGCCACCACCAAGTCAATGCAGCATTCCTACGTGTAGCGTTCTGCCTCACACTCAATGACATGTGTGACATGAGTCCCAGGCTCTGGACAGACTGCCCAAGGGGAAGTGCAACGAGGGGCGGGGGGGTGCAGTAAAATCTCATGAACTCTTGAATCCACCCTCCGATTCTCGATCCTCCACGACAAAACGGCTGAGGAGGATTGATCAGGTGAGGGCGAGAGACATCTGGGTCGTGAGTGTCATGTTCGGAGATTGAAGAGCACTTTAGTGACCGAAAACGAACAAGGACAGTTAGAATGAGGAGAAGGTGCGGGTGGTGGGGGGGTGGAGGTCGGGGGCGGGGTGAAGGTGGGATCCAACAACCGACACGATGATAATAGACTCATGCACAATCGCATGCCTTATGAATGATAAGCAAGCATGGTTGTGTGTGTGTGTGTGTGTGTGTGTGTGTGTGTGTGTGTGTGTGTGTGTGTGAGAGAGAAGGTCTTTTGTCTGGATCTTGGAGAGACTTTACCTGGACCAGAGGAGACAGAACCATTTGTCTTTTGGACACAGCAGCCTGTGTGTGCAATCATACCCAATGGGAAGGGCAGAGTCCAACCAATCAACAAAACATGCCCATATACCGGACATACAGTGTGGCATGATGGGAAAGCGACAAACATGAGTGACAGTGATCGAGGAGGAGAGAGAGAGAAAGCAAGAGAGGGAGAGAGGAGGAGAGAAGAGGAGAGAAGAAGGGGACAATTAACGACACATGGAATTGAAACCGGTAGATCATCCTTAAAAACTGATGAGTTACTTTGAGCCCTGAAGCTCATGAGTGGCCCCCAGAATGTGTAACAGAGAACTTATGACCACACCCGCAGCGGGAGGAAGGGGAGGAAGGGGGTCAGCTCTCCGCTACCGAGGTCATCAAGGTTTTTTGCCAGCTCCTAGACCCTCTGCCGCTCCGGAGATACTCACTGCGTCGGCCTCTGCCTTCTCCCGCGAGGCCCGGCCACCGGCCACCACCGACTCCATGACAGCCACCCAGCGCTGTTTGTCCGGGAAGCTGGGAGCCATGAAGTAAACCGACTGTCCGGGCCAGCAGGGGGCGTGGCAGCGTGACTCCAGCTTCAGGATGTAGGGGACATCTGACACATGGGGGCAATGGTTAGTACTTCAAACGATCTTTTGTTCTTTTGTTTTGCCGAGCGGTTTGAAGCTACCTGACTTGGCCGTGTTCGGGAGCTCCGACGCCCCCACCGCTCCGTGGACTTCTACCTCGCCGTCTGACAGGCACAGGTCAAACTCCTCCAGCGGCTTTACTGAATCTGAGCGACATGTGCGAACAAGCAGGTTTGTCTTGTGACAGTGTTTGATGCTCACACACACACACACACACACACACACACACACACACACACGCTCTCTCTCTCTCTCTCTCTCACACACACACAGGCTTACATACCTTCTCTGGGCTCTATTTCATAGATGGACACCTTGGTTCCATCCAGGACCACATACTTCCTCTCCCAACCTTGGCCTCGCTTCCCATTCCTGCAAACATGCAGAGCCGGTTGCACACAATGTGATGAGAACTATCTGGAATCACTTGCCAGAAACATTTCCAAAACACCACCAGGTACCAGATGGGCGGATCATCTTCGTTGAAAGACTGTTTCTAGGATGATGACTGACCTGGGCTGTTTCATCCAGCCCTCCAGGTGCATGTGTCCGCCGGCCTCTTTCAACTGCTGGCTGCCGCTACTGTTGCCCTTGTCCCGGCAAAGGCTGTCGGCCAGATGCAGGGAGCAGTCGCTGGACATGCCGCAGGTGGATGGAAGGCATGGGGAGCATTTTGGGTGGCACAGAGCGTGACATTCTGGGGACAGGAGAAAAGGGTAAATTAACGCATTGCAAGCTGGTGCCTCTTTGTTCCGAAAAGAACTTGCGCACTCAAATCAGGCAATTCTCCTTTTCCCTTGGGCTGCTCACTTCAAGGGTTGCCAAAGAAAATCATCTGCCTCATCTGACCCTATACTTTGCATCCATAACTCTCGTCCTCGGTCTTCCTCTGGGCTTCCTGCCTGGCAGCTACAACCTAAGAATCCTTCAACCAGTATACTCACTATCTTCCCCTCTACATGTCCAAACTATCTGATGGACTTGTTCCCGATCCTATCCATCCTTGTCATCTTCGTCTTTGCCACTTCCAGTTCTGCTTCCTGTCTTTTCCTCAGTCCAACCATCTCTATGCCACCATGTATGCCAGCATTGTCTAGAACACCTTTCCTTTCTGGCTGATATTCTTTCATCACGCCTACACCTGAAACTTTTCTTCAACTGTTCCAGCCAGCACACATCTCTCCATCGCTGTGGACTGTTGACCCCATGTACTCAACCTTCTTTACCTCTACTCCCTGCCTCATGATTCTCCTTAGGTCCCTCTCATTCACACACACATGTATTCTGTCTTGCTAAGACTAACCTTCATTCCTCTAGTTTCCAGAGAATACCTCCACCTCTCAATAGGTTCCTCCATCTGTTCCCTGCTCTCACTACAGATTGCAATGTAATCTGCAAACATCATAGTTCATGGACATTCCTGTCTAACCTCATCTGTCAGCCTGTTCATCACCACTGCAAACAAGAAGGGGCTCAGAGCTGATCCTGATGTAGTCTGGCCTCCACCTTGAACTCCTCTGTCACACCTAAAGCACAACTCAACACTGTCTAACAGCTTGCATACATGCCCTGCACCAGTCTTCCATGCTTCTCTGCCAAATCAGCGGGCAAATTAGTCTGGCAAATGATTCACAATAACTTGCAGTAATCTCCTGTTTGGGATTATGTCTAAGAAGTCTGATTATGTCTAATCAGTGAATTTTGTTTACTGACTGATGAACTGATGCATCATCATAGAGATACTACCCTGTCATTCAGTGGTATTCAATTTTTCAGGCCTTACATTATCAGTGACTTATATTTACAGGATGAGACTATGCACGAAGGGCTGAATACATCATAGATGTTAATGCCTGAAAAATCCAAAATAAATAAATAAATAAATAAGACTGATTTGTCTGCAAACAGTGGAAAATGTCATGTTACCAAATGCAAAGCCGCACCAATTGCACCTCCCCTGCCAGCGGCAGGGCTTTTATGCTCTTTACTTCAGGGACACACATCATATTATTCAGCTTTATGTTAAACCAGGAAAAACCAGGATATATATGTGTGTGTGTGTGTGTGTGTCTCCCAGTCTTCAGTTTCTGGAGGAGGTATTCAGTCAAGTCAGATTTTATCAATAAAGCACCAAATCACAACAGTTTGCTGATGACACTTTCCATGTAGAGCTGGTCCTGACCACACTCTTTGAGGTGATCTACAGAAACCCAACATTCCCCCATGAGCAAGCTCTTGGCGACAGTGGGAAGGAAACACTGCCTTTTACCAGGCTGAAACCCAGAAACAGATCGGGTGGCCTTCTGTCTCAACCGGTTGGGTTAGAGAGCGAGTGAGAAGGACAGAGAGATAGAAAAAGTGTGACAGAGATGGAGAGTGGTATGAGGGTTGGGAGCCCAGTTGTATGTTCATGGGAATAGCTCACATCATACAATAGCTTTAATAATTATGAAAGAAATAATGAAGGTTGGATGCCTGTCAATACCGTTGCAGTAGATCAAGCCATGCCCCCCCCAGCAACCTGCAAAATGAGAGAGCCCAAGGACTCGGGAGAAGATATGAGGTTGTTGTTATGCAATAATGAATGTGCAGCCAGGATAGGAAAAGTGGGAGGAATGAGAGACGTGCATTCTGGTGTGGCTCAGGGGATTAGAGCGGTCGTCTTTGGAACCGAACATTGCCATTTCGATTACCGTGCTCCTCCAGGCCTGTCGAAGTGTTGTTGAACCTGGCGCTGCTAAGTGGCTGCCTCATGGGTCATCCATGATGGGTTAAATGAAGTCCCTCAGCAGAGTAAGCCTTTGGCAACATAACTAGGGGCAAGCCTAAGCCAACCCTGACTGGGCTTTCTCAATAACGAGAGTATTAAGCCTCTTCGTAAAGACAGAGGACGCCGCCTGCCCAAATCCATCTTCCAAAGGGTTGGAAGATGATTCCACAGAAGAAGAGCTTGGTCATTGAACACTCCGGCTCCCTTTCTGCTTTTAGAGACTGCAGGGGGCACAAATAGTCCTGCCTCCTGGTTGCATATGGATCAGACTGGGTGTTAGGGTTTTAAGGGTTCTTCAAGTTATGATGCTACCTGGCCATTTGGGGCTTTATAGCCAAGGAGAAGGCTTCAATGGTCTGCATTAGGTCGAGCCTGATTCAGCATTCTGGGGCGAGTAGTTATGCCAAATAGCCGTTCCCCTTTGCATACATACGTGTGTTGCGACCATCATTTTACCGCTGTTTCCTGGGGATATTTGTTGTCTTCAGCGGCACGTACAGGTGTAGGAAAAGAAATGCATGAGAGAGATTTTTCTATGCATGAGCCCAGTGTCTTATCTGGGGAGTGTGGTTCAATAACAAAGGAGTCTGTTTATCATGGGTTCATTAAACATGTGTTTCGGGATGTGTGAGATGCCGCTAAAAAGATGCTGATTTATCACCCATTATATAGAAAAGCTATATAGCTAAATATAGAGAAGCCTGTGAAGTTCTGATTTTCCCTTGGTAGTTTGCACAAAGGCCTTTTGGTTGGTCCTGGGTGCTTCTAGTCAAAACAGTTGCAACTCACCGAGACAGGTAGCGGCTTGCCGACCAAAGTGCACGGTATCCAGGCACACAGTGCACTTGGCAGCTCTCATGTTGAGCCCCACGGTGAAGCGGTGGGCGGTGTTGTGGTGCACTCGCTCCCTCTCTCTCTCTCGGTCTCGCTGACTGTCCTTCAGACGACGGCTGTACTCTGGACACAGTCCGGGGTGGGGGTGGAGAAGCGCGAAACAGTGATTTCTCCGAACACAGCACACCGTGGTCGCACGCAGCTACAAAAGACTTTCCAAACCAAAGAGAGGGTCTGAGAGATGTTCAGTGCAATGCGTAAGCAAGGAAAACCTGAAAACAACAACAAAAAAGGTGTGAAATAAAGTATATTAATTCAACTGATGTCTCTGTTCGCGCACTGATATAACCTTAAAAGTATTATCCAGTCAAGTTTTGCAGTGTCATTTGCATCATCATAAATCATCTTTTGATATCTTTCTCCTTTTCATAATTTTAGGAGCGAAAAAAAAAAAACATTTCTTGATGCTAACAGATGACCAATATGGGGTCGCTATGGCAGCAAAAACCTAGTCAGTCTTTTGTGACTGAATAATACCTTTGTGATTTAGACAGTGCAGCTTTAATATTCAATGCAGTCCCTTTTTTTTTTCTTTGCAGTGGTTTATCGTCTGATTCATCTGTTAATGTATCACGCTAAGGTTAGGTGGGATCGCCATGGGTTAATGAGCACCGCCTACTTCTGCAAATCAGACTTACTAAAGCTTCAGTAACCGAGATAAGATGCTGCAGATTTCTAAAGCTGTGCACTGATGAAATGGACTTGAAATATCATCAGCTTTGTCAGGCCCGCCAGCTGGGATCTGACATTTTATGAGAAACAAAACAAGAAAAAAAGTGCAGAGCTTTTAAAAATCTGGCCTTTCTGAGGAATGGATGAGGCACGGGGAGGAGAGTTAAGAGACCAAACTGCAAAAATCTGGAGTTTGGGCGACTTACTTTCAAATGTGACCCTCCTTCTTTCTGAAAGGTGTGTGAAAGAAAAAGGGACAGTAAGTACTCCATGAAAAGATGCTTTGTGAGTGAGATAATATGTATGTGGAGGTGTGATACAGGTCTGAGTGTGTGTGTGCTAGGGCCAAGAATCAAGTCCATGCCCGCACATATGGACTGAGCATGCTCCGCCCCTCCCTCACTCACCCTCGGGTGTTGCCGCCTCCTTCCTCCGCCCAGAGTTGGACGGTGCCAAGTTGGACGGGCCCTGCTGGTGCTCAGGTGACTTCACCATCGCGGACATAATCATCTGCTGCCGAGTTGCGGGCGGGTTCGTGGCGCTTCCGTGATCCTTGTACTGGAGCGCTGGGTTGGAATAATTCATTTGTTCAAGATCTGATTCTCAAATCAAAGACTTCAGGGATGTTGAAATATGGCTGGTAGTTTGACTGTGTCTTTGTATTCGAGACAGCGTTGGAACCAGCGGTAGTTATGGCCTGAGCACCGACTTCTACAAAGAGCTCCTTGAGGCCTGAAAAATTATAATTATGAGTATCATTATTATGTTGGTGGACAAATTTGTCCATGAAAATCCAGAGATAAGAGCGTTTCAGCATATTCTCTCCAGGGTCCAGGCTTCCTCAAGCCTGATTTTCGGTCTTACTCAAGTGCTCTGTCCGAGCGAATGGTGTTTTGGTCTCACCCTCCTCCCGCAGGGATCGCAGCTCCGCTCGCATTTTCTGCAGAGCATCCTCGAGCTCGGAGCAACGGTTGCGTTCTTTGTCCAGAGCTGCCTTCATATCGCTGTACTGCAGGGGCACGGGCTGAATGGGGGGCACAGGGGAGACCTGGCCCTGACCCTGACTCTGGGCCTGGGCCTGGGCAGCCATGGCAGCCAGCAGATCCTCACGCCGACGCCCAAACAGACCCTGAGACACACAAATTGTACACCAGAGTTGAGGGTTATGTTTCCAACAAGTTGCATGACTGTACACTCTGACAAGTTCCCAGGATTACCGCTTGAAGTGGCTCCAACAAGTATGCTTGACTTTTACCTTGATAGAAATATAATTGTCCTATCCATTTCAAAGATCCTTTAAACAGATTTTCATCAGCTCCCTCGATTGAATCCGTTTTTGGTCAATTTAACATGACTTGAATTGGCGTTTCTCGGCTTTAATCCAACCTTTTTCTTCTTGGAGCCGCCGTGGGCCTGGGCCTGGAGGAAGTCGATGAGTTTGGTCTGCTGGGTGATGGTCCCTTCCATTTTCACCTTCTCATGGGAGTAGACGGCCTGCAGGTGGAGCTAAGTGAACATCACTACCGCCGTGAATTTCTCTTCGAGTACTTCATTTCACACAGAGAAGTCGACGGGGGCGGGTGTGGGGTCTGGGACAAACTGTGGAGGGCATGCGTGTGACAACGAAAGTCATTTCACTGTTAAAATAAAGTGAGAGCGACTAGACTGAAAATGGGGGAGACTTGCGGGCGCAGGGGGACAAATGGCTCCAGTGATGTGACTCCCAACAACCTCATAATCTTTTGTTTATTCACCCGGCATGTGCTAGTAGATAAGGCATGTGCTTAGAAACGTGCACGTAGCAGCACCTGGATATTCTCCAGCTGATATTCCAGGTCCGTCCTCTCAGTTTTCAACAGGTCGGTCTGGTCCAGAGCATCCTGAAGCCCTTGGGTCAGGCGGAAAATATGAGTCTTCTGGGCGTCCATCTGCTGCTGGAGTTTCTCTTGCTGTGAAAAAGACAAACAGCCGCTCCGTCAGGGCTGCCAAAGGCCGCAAGGGGTCACACACGTGGTGATTGCACAGTTTTCAAGATCCAGATGGGTCCGAAGGAAGAGAGGAAACAGTAAAAATGAATTTTAAAGATGTGAGAAAATACGGATTGGACCTCCTCCAGGAGCCTTTGCTTCACATCCCTCTCACTCTCCAGCTTTTGCTGCAAACTGCGGGCGTTCATCTCCAGCATGGCGTGCTTCTTCTCCAGATCATTCAGCTGGGTTGGGACAGAGGGCAGAGCGAGTTTTTACCGACGTATGCAAAACGGCGAAGGAGAGGTACCTGCTGCTGCCCGGGGGGGGGGGGGGGGGCGGGGGGGTTTAAAAGGTCGGGCGGGGCC
>CAAKHD010003444.1:40606-53215 GCA_901007705.1 Fistularia tabacaria | reverse complement strand
CACACACTCACACACACACACACACACACACACACACACACACACACACACACGGCAATATATGAATGTTAATTGAATACTGTCTGATTTGCATTGCAGAATTATTAATATGAAAAGTTATGGTATTTCATTTCCTGTTTTTTACTCAAGGCAAACATCACTGTCTAATTTCATCTCGATACTTATTTTTGACCAATTCCTGTTAATTAATCCGTGCATTTGCTACCAGTATCGTTTTTTTCCTTTACGAATCCACACTATTGTTTTTCAAAATCATGGGATAATCCATTTGCAATAGGTCATCTTTGTAGGAATCATCACTTTTCTAATGATTGTTTTCTTACAATTACTAGAAATATGGGTCAGTTTCCACCAAACTGGCCAGAAATAACATAATAAATCATTTGCAAAAAAAAATAAAATGAAATAGACTGATGCAAGCAAAGGTGAAATTAAACCACAAAATTATTTATTTGATTGAAGAGTCCATCAGTTACCTGATAATCATATCCATATATTGTTTATATTCTTTATTTTTAATTCTTGTTTGTTTTTATTCTATATTTTTCTGATATTTGTATATCTTACTGCCGGTACATTATCAACTACCTCTACTGCACCATCCACTTTCTGCTGTGTGAATTGAAATTCCCCCCTGTGGAACAATTAAAAGATTATTATGTTCTATTCCACACTTCTTCCAAACACTCATGTTGTGTTTTTCCATATCGCACACACAGGCAAATGTGTGTGTGGGGGTATGGGGGTGTTTGATATGTGTAGAAGGAAAACTGATTTTGGTCCTTGTTGATTTTGGCCCTTGCTTTTGTCATCGGTGAGATTTAACCATCACCTATTTGCAGGACTTGATGGCTTCGGCACAGATTGTTTTTGTTGATTGATTTTTTTTTTAATTAATCTATCCCCTTCCCATCTCTACTGTTTGTTGATCCAACACTGCATGGCTTTGACAGGAAAACGCCAAACAGGGCAGTCACATGACAGAGCGTGGGAGACAGATGCTTTTCAAGATGAAATGCTGGATTTAGCTCATGTGAATGCCCCGCCAAGTGCTACCAATGACAAGCCCACTGAGCCTGATGTAATCCAAAAGCAGCAAACTTGCCCACTAAATCTGAGAGCACTGATAATAACACAGATATTACAGTGTGTATGTTTTTGAGGGTCACTGTCATTTTTTTCTGTAATTACATAGCTACCATTATTGTCATAATTTCACTCACACATAGTCACCTTCCATCTAAAGTAGTCATGTGTTTGAAAGACCACGGTACACATTCTGTTGGTAGGCAATCACTTTGCTCGTGATGCATTGTGTAATCTGGAATTTCAGTGAGCCAAAGTTAGTTGATACTAACTAAAAGTTTATTTCTTGTACTTTAATTCAGCCAACTTCATGGCTAAGCTACGTGGGATTGTACTGATATCAGTAACCCTAACCCCTTCAGATTTAGCGGAGATTGTCATTAAAAGTACCTTATTTACTGTAAAACTGCTCACTTAACATTCTTTGCCTTGTCTCCCTGCCTTCATCTCTCTTTGCACTACTTGGAACAGTTATTGCCGCCATATACAACCATATTTAAAAATTGTGAGGAATATTCAAGTTGTCAAAGAAGCTCAAGTGCAAATAAACCAAAAAGAAATCAAATGAGGTATCAAACAGAGCTGCCTATACAATTCAATGGGTTTCACGTAGGTCTTTATCGTACAACGTGATTGCAATATTTTCAATTAACCAGTGAATTGGAGTCTGTCTACCAAGGGATGACACATTTAAACCCGCATTCTTATGAATCTCCTTTGGTAAAAAAGCACACTGACGAATCCAGAAACTCCAGAATAGTTGCATTGTCGTGGCCTCAGGGATGTTTTGGGGTTCACCGGCAAATCGTCTCCATCATGTCAAGACACCCAACACATTCTGCGTAACGGTACATTCACTGTCTGCAGTATTTTGAAACATCCAGTCAACTATTAATTGACACGGTACACCCACCTCAATGTAAAAATTCGAATAAGATAACAAGGGAAAATCTGTATTCAAAATCTGCATTCAAACCCGGGTCCTTTACAAATACTGTTTTTGTCCTGGCAGACATTGTCTGAATACATGTAGGGATATTATGGCCAAAAAAAAGCCATGATCGTATTTTATCGAGTAAACTAAACTTGGCATGGAGGCGAAGCTCCAAACATAAAATGGTCCAAAACTCCCGAGGGGTCATCTGCAAGCCTCAGAATGCTTGAAATCAGAAGATTGGGAGATTCTGAAACTGAGAATAGCAGTTTATAGCAAGCCCATCCACACATTGTCAAGAACCAAAAGAACAAATCTATCACTTCTTTCGTTTCGAATAGCACAGTTTTCATTCCCAGTTCAAATGCCGAATTGCCATTTAGGCAGATGTAGAAAAGCTGGGCAGTATTTGAACTTCTCTCGAAAGCAATCTCATTAGTCTTCGGTACCATCACTCTTCATGAGCAGCCATGGAGTAGAGGCGGTTCAGAGGTATTAGTTTTGCTCCCCAGTTGTGCAATACATTGCCTCTGGGTACTGATACTGGCTTCTTGTACAAAGGAGTAGCAACTGACATGCCTAGCAAAAAAAAAAAAAAAAAGATTCAAATGATAGTGATCATATGCTATTAAAGGATAAGAATATGCACACTACAGGATGATCAATAGGGGTTTTTCAAACTTTGTCAATGGTATGCAATTTAAAAATTAAAAATATTCACAAAATTAAAAATAAGATTGTCTAACAGATAATGCTGGTGCATCAGGTATTGGTTAAAAATATATTTCTCAAACAGAATGAGCACCAGCACCGTCACGACAGCCTGCCCACTGCTTCAGCGCTCTCCTCACTTGTAGGTATATGGCTCTCATCACCATGGCAACCATTGCACAATGCGTTCAGTGCTTGGTAACCAGCACTAGTGTAGGCTGAGAAAAACAGGTTGCTTTTCTTCAACCTTTTTTTTAAATTTTTTTTTTTATTCAATATAGCAAAAAGCAGTGCATTGTGCAAACAGGATTATTTTACACACTGTCATCTCTTGTCCCAAACTGTTGATCCTGTGACAGCTGAATTCTCACAGCTGGTAACCCTCAGCAGCAAAAGCTACCTTACATCATAAACACATGTATGCCACACACTCAACACAGCCTGGTTCAATGATCAAGGCTAGCAAGTAAAGTAAGTCTTCCCTGTTCGAATCTCCTGTGGACATATTACGTCCTCAACAGGGAGTCATTAGGGGTCAATGCAAACTGCCATAGTGCTCTGGAG
Source organism: Fistularia tabacaria (assembly GCA_901007705.1). Lineage (NCBI taxonomy): Eukaryota > Metazoa > Chordata > Actinopteri > Syngnathiformes > Fistulariidae > Fistularia > Fistularia tabacaria. The sequence goes on along the minus strand of CAAKHD010003444.1, from coordinate 49,899 downwards.
CGTTTCCATCTTAGAAAGGCGGCACATTGATTTACACTTGAGTGGAATTTACAGGAGGTGGATTTCAAAACCTGTCAAACCTTGAAAATCCCCCCCGAGGTTAAGATTGGATTTTTGCAATGCCACATTTTAGATTTGAAATGCAGAAAAAGGTGTGCACAATGAGACAGATGGAGACGTTTCTGAACACAGATGTAGGTGTTCAGGTTATTCTGGCTCTTGATACTGATTAATGTGCCCCTGCAATTCTTCTAAATAAAACGGATGCTTTGATTGGCTATCACCTGAGTATGATTTTTATGTTCTTTCCCTGCAGATGGACATTAGGGTCAATTTTGACTTAATGTTTTGGATATAGTGTTGCATAATAATTAATTTCTTCACGATAGTCATACATTCATTGTCAATTAAAAAAATGATCCCCAACTATATAGCTGTTCAAAAGTGCTTTACACTGCATTACCCATTCACACACACACACACACACACACACACACACACACACACACACACACACACTAGAATATGCCAGGCCTTCAGGAGCAATTGGGGGTTCAGCACCTTGCCAAAGAACAGACAGGAGGAGCTGAGGATAGAACCACTAACCTTCTTATTGCAGGGACACCCCCTCTACCAACTGAGCAACAGTGGCTTGTCCTGCACTCTGGGGTGCATTGGGTACTGGAGCCTATCTTAGCTGTCATTTGGAGAGAGGCGGAGTACACCCTGGACCGGTCGCCAGCCAATCACAGAGCCACGAATAAAGACTTAAAACCATTCACTCTCTCATTCAATGTCTGGACAATTTAGGGTCTCCAATGAACCTGCTGTATGTTTTTAGACTGAGGGAGGACATGCATACTGCATACAGAAAGGGCCCCTGTGGGAATCGAACCAGGGACTTACTTGCTGTTGTGGGGAGGGGCTAACGACAGACTCTGCAGTATATTATTCAGCTCCAAGCAAATAGAGCAATTTCCCTCACTTCACTTGATGACAATACTATACACAAATGTCTCCAGGAGAAATGAACTCACCTGCTCTTTTATCTCCTGAAGCTTGTTGCTCTGCTCACGGATGTCGTGGAGGAGCTGTAACGCCTTGTCATCCTCCTGCGACACCTCCATACGAGCTTGTTCCAAACTACGCTTCAAACTCTGCGAGCAAAACACACAAACATCTTCATCAATGCGATGGCTGATTTTTTAATATTGTGTCAAGACATATGTATCTGAAATGCATTTCTAAGACAAGCAGCAATTAAGTCATCATCACTGGGTTTGTCAAAGCTGAACTGTGTATTTACACTGCATTCTGTGATGTAGGTTGCCAGGTCCTGCTCCAGGATGGACCTCTGTGTCTCCGAGGCCTTCAACTCAATGTCTTTCTGCTGAAGCACTGATTCGAGATCAGACATCTTCCTCTGGACAAGCGTGATCTCCTGCTCAACCTGGAAATTAGAACATAGCACAGTGATTGCCAGAAGTCTCCGGGGCATTGGAGGAAACATGCACAGCTACACTGACAAAATGCCATGGGAGCGGAGCTGCATGTGGTGTTACTTTTAAAGCAATGGTACCCACAGAGATAGTCAGAGCAGCACAAATATGGGTGTGGGTGTTTTCAGAAAATATCTTTGTCTGTAAAATACCCTGCAATATACTGTATAAGAAAACCAATATATAAACTGGGAGAGAGGAAGAAATAGATTTTTTTTTAGCTAATTCTTGGGTAAAAATCCAGTTGACATTTTCATATATGGCTATTTGTATCGTCTTGGATAACCAATCTGATAGTCATCAAAATGCATGTCAATTTGCACAAAAAAATCCACAAAGGGTAGCAAAAAAACAGAAATGAAACAATCGACTTAAACATTGGCAATTGGTGAATTTTGATAACCCAAATTTTTGAAAACTGTAATAATCAGCAACATATTACTTCGCCCCCCAAAAATAGATATATAAATAAGCAAATTTTTCAGGAAAAATCAGCAAGAATCACCATGTTCTTAACATGATTAGAAACATTCTTCATGGCATATTAAAATCAATCAATCAATCAATCAATCAAAAATATGGATAAGTCTATTTTGCTCCACTATAGTTGTATTTTCAATTCTTCCTGATGAAACTGGGGGTCGCAAGGCACTGGCATTGCATTTTTTTTTTCATGACCTGAAACCTGACCTGACTGAAAATTACGTTTTCGCGGATCCCTGGTCCAAAGCAGCAATATTAATAATGAACCCTTATACTTCGAATATGTGTGTGGGTGTGTGTGTGTGTTTGTATGTGTGTCAACACACAAGACTATTTTTGCTTTGAGGCACATGTTATTGGAAGAGTAGTAGCGATTAATGATACAATTAGATGTGCCTTTGTCGCATTAAAAGGCCTCGGGACTGCTGGGAAGCAGAGACACAGCAGGACTGGCAGCACAGTCACAGTCTTACCACTTAGTGTATCACAACACTAACATACAGTCAGGATGAGTCAACCTCACTCAAATCATCTAACAATAGGCCAAAATTTGTTTTGTTGGTTAGCACTCAGTTATGAATGTCACGGTGGAACATAGGTAGTAGAGTGTCCGGATCTAGGGGCTTCACATATATCGCTGTGAGCATCTGGGTTCTCTGCACCAGCTATTGTATTTTATAAAAACAAGTGTTACACACACACACACACACACACACACACACACACACACACACACACACACACACACACACACACACACACACACACACACACACACACACACACACAGACACACACACACACACACACACACACACGCACACACACAGTCTAATTTGGCTCTCTTTGGAAACAGTCTTACCATGGGAGGGATAATACCTGTGACATGTGTCCAGAAATTCTGACTGCTGCGTGTGTTTAAAGCGCCGAGGATTTCCAAAAGATACAGTTTTGTTAAGGGAGCGGATGGGTGTATTCACCAGTCTGTTGGAGAGAAAAGTAAGAAATAAAGAAACGCGAAGTTAAATTTGGTAAAGCTGATGGACCTTTACAACACAAAGTAGAAATCTTATCTTAAATTCATATTTCGGCAAAGTAAATGTAATTATTTTGTAATCTTAAGAGCTCCAGAAACCTGCCCTGTTCAAAAGTCATAAGTGATCACAGAAAACGAACCTTTTCATAAAATTAAAAAAAAAAGTGTGAAAATCAGCTGACAGGAAAGGCTAGGATTAAGTAATTAGCATCATTCCACGTTCAAAAGACATGCCCTGCTTGAGATGTTAATATTCCATCCATTTTTTTCACATGATCAAACAGGATTTCAAGCAAGAAACCTACCCATACCAAGGTTACCAAACACATTCTCAGATTTCCAGCCCAACAGAGACTATAAATAGCTGGATTGCGTTCAGACAGCAACCTCTTTTTTTTTTTTTACCACCACAGGATATATTTGGCAGCGTTTGTGATCAAGAGGCAGGCAAGAAGAATGAACAACGGAGGAAGGATGTCTATTAAAAGGATCGGCTCACCTCCCACTCCTCCTTACTGTAACATGCTTGAGTCAACCTCAGACACATGTGGACTGTATTGGTGGATTTCTGTTTTTTTTCCTGTGCTCATATATGCTACATTTCTCTTTCTGACACTGTGGTTGTGTTTATCCTTCCTCCTTGCGCAGGGTATAAGCAGAGGACAGCAGGCAGAAGCTGTGTCAAAACCAAGACAACTACTCACACATTGCGAATGAACAATGAGTCCCTGGCACTTATTAATATTTGTGCGGAAATGTGACCGATGGGTGGGGTGATGTGCTCCAGTTGCATCAGAACACTGCCTCGTCTTCCAGTGTGATTAGGATGACATGATACAGGAGCAGGTGGCTTGTAATGAGTAACGACAGCAAAGCAAAGCCTCCCTGAGGTCACTCCTCTGTACGGCACCCGTCGATCTTAGCGCTGTAAGCACATCAAGTCAGGGGCATAAAGCCCTGGTCTAGTTTGGCTGTTTACACTTTTCTGTTTGCGGTTTTGGATTTGGGTAGCAGAATGCAGCCATACGTAACAAAAGCAATTTCATAATTGCAGGTAAGGCTTAGTCATACAAATACAAAAAATGCTATTTTAGGGAGCTAGTTTTTAAATGTGAATATAAGTAATTTCATTGCACCAGTATGAAAAACACATTGGCTAGCACAATGATGAGTAGTTACATTTTACTTTCATTTATGTATTACATTAAGAGGTTTTGTTTTTCATGCATTTAAATTTAAGAAATCTGGCCTCGTACCACTGAAAAGACATTTAAAAATATAAAGTCAATAATTGGATTTTTGGATTGGGTTGACTTTTCAAAAATTCACTTTTTTATCCTTTTCCTTTCTGTATTTTGTATTTTTCGGTGTATTCTTTCTGAATTTCTCTCTTCTTTTTCGCTGACTTATAATGACATGAAAAAATGACATTATGCATTTATTTTGGAGACAGTCAAAGCAAAACACAAAGCGCAAACTTGCAGGTAAATTTCGCAAAGTAGGAAAGATTCATCTACATAATAGACAAAAGCCAAGTTTATTTTTTGCTGTCAAAATACAATAACCCAATTTTTCACAACATAATGTAGCGACCTGAGGGTTTTGCTCTTTTCATTTGACTAGGTAAAAGTATTGTTCAGTCAGTCTTTATTTTTGAGCCCCCAGAACACAAGACAACCAAGCTTCTCCCAAGCTTTGTCATACGGGTCCCCACCGGCTGATTGTGCCAAAGGTTTGCACACTCACTCTTCAGCAGCTGCGGGTTGTGGCTGATAGGGTACCAGGCGGACATGGTGAAGAACAACGGCCGGTTCCTCTTGCACAGTCTCACTTTGTATACCATATCACACAGTTTCTCTAGGACCATGTTGGGTCCCTCCCAGTGCCTGGTGAGATCTGGAGAACAGCACCTCTTGCTCTCCCAATTGTAAACCCACACCTAAATGCCAAGGGCAAAGTCCTCACCCTGGTAGCGAGTGTCATCAGCCCGTTTCTGCTTCAGTAGCTCAAGGCAGCACTGAGTGCACGGGGTGACTAATGATAGTTTACTGATCCTGCCTCCTCCCAGGCCACAAATTTCATTCTGGCTAACGATGCTGGACCACTTGGAGTCCAATTCCTGGGTCTATGGTGGCTGCCCAGCTCTGCTTCAGCGAAGGCTGCTGACTGGGTTAAGGGAGCAAGCTGCCCAAGGTGTTCTCTGAGACAATCAAGTTAAAGCCCATGGATGAAAGCCAGGAAGGGGAGCTCCTCCTGGACCTCCTTGCTGAAGCCAGGGTGTCTTTGGCAGCTGTACATGTGCAGCTTAGTGCTGGGTGAATTTGCCTCTGGCTTTGTTAGTCTGGACCGGGTGACCAAAACACTATCGGATCGCTGCCATTAATGTTACTCAATCTTGGGGCTAAGGCGGTTGTAGGTCTATCTCCCCTGCAGAGAAAGGGCCACATTGCAGTCTGTCTCTTCAGGAACACAGGCATTGAACTGTGCTGCAAGGTAGATATGCGACAGGTAATCTTCTGCTGGCCCCTCCCCATTGTAGCAAGGTAACTCTTCATGGGGGGGGCTTTCCCCATTTCTCACCAGTTTGGGGACGGGGCAGGTGTTCTGTTCTGCTCCACCCATTGATCGCTTCATTTCAGACCGGGACGCTCTCAGACTGGGAGCAGTAAGGGTGTAAGGATAGGGTCTTGGCACTGACAATCTGCCCGCTGTTCCACCCTTCGATCACATAGCTCAGTGGCCTACTGCTCCCCCTCTGGGACCCCACAATATTGAGAGCAATGTTCTGCCGGTGTTCCCAAAAAGAACAGTGGCATATCAAAACGAGATGAGAAAGCAGCACTGCATGACTCTGCGCTGTATTCGTATTAAGTTGGTTGGTTAAGGGGTGTCATCCGACAGTGCGGTGCCAGATGGGACTCTTTCTCTCAGGCTGAAGCGCTTTCTGTCTGCTCATAATGATCCATGCTAATAGACCAGGCAGCTTGGCTCCCCCTTTGCAATAATTAGCATCCTGAGAGCAATTACATGTAAGTAAGTTCAATATATATGTAGGGAATGCTCCACAAAGAGAATGTCTCTGTTATTCCTATTGAAACATTATCCCATCCGAGCCAACGTAGCTAATTTTGACTGGGTTTCGGGCGTGCCGTCAAAAGTGCTCCATTCGTCGCTTGTAATGAGAGATCATTAACTCGACATTTACATTCAAAGAAGACTCCGTTGAGATCTTTTCCGTGGGATGTATAAAGTGTAAATTGGTGTGAGTCAGAGTTGTTGAAGAGGATGGGATGGGGGATAGGTTGCATTCCACTCATGGTGTTGCCCTACATTAAGTCTTCTGGTGGACAAGGGGCCGGTGCTTCAGCAACAAAACACACACCTGTTGCAAAAGCGGAGAGCCTCAGATCCATGCATGAACAAATTCTTTCAGTTCAGCCTCACCAGATATTAGGAGATATTTTATGCCTATTGTCATGACAACAACAAATCAGTAATGCCAAAGTGGGAAAGAGTGCCTCGGTGGCAGTTTGGATTCCACTGTGATTCCCCAGCGCTGTTTCAAGCCACAGGATCTAAACATTAAGGAGCTTAACCTCCCCAAAATCCGTAGAAGAAACAGCTTCAAAGAATTTGAAATCAGCTCAGCTCTGTTTTTTAAGGGTGCTCTGGACTCCTACTCTGCCTCCTACTGTAACAACAAGCAAATTAGTGATTAAATCACTATGTGAGCTTAGTTTGCAGAAAAGCAGAGTATGAGATTCACACCTTTTTGAGAGGGAAACATTATATTATGTAACCAGTAGACAAAGCAGCAGCATCGATATCCCACAATGCAATACAGCAATGAATATTTGATCACAGTGGATGGTGTGCTAGTGCTACCATACTATCACAATCGTGAATTAGGCTTCATACATATGATGCATTCACGTCTTTGTCCGAGGGCACCGTGATGTGATTACACCATGAAGTTATGTGTTATGCAGGTTACTATGGCAACACACTTCAAACTGGCAAGGAGGTTCTCAGGAAGTGATGTGACAAATCCATGTGAAATCTGTCTGCAAAGACATCCGACTTCACGTATCATCGTCTAATCACATATTATTTTTCAGAGAGCAGAGATCAGCTTTCACGGAGCGCTGTTTACAAGCAGATCTGTGGATGATACATCTACAGGATGCACTGGAGACTTAATCGCTTATTAGCGTTACGGCCATTTGTTTGATGCACGTTGATAAATGGGAGTAACACAAGTAGCACAGGTTGCTGGGACTATCATAAAATCCTGTGGCAGCTCCTACTCTGGTAAGAAGTAGAACTGACAGAACATCAGGCTAAAATATGTGCTTTCACTTGTCACATTTAGTGCATCGTACTTCCGTTTCAAAAGGGATTCTAAATCAAGCCAAAGAAACAATCATTCTATACTAATTCATTTGCTGCTGTTGTTGAACCTGCAGTTAACAAGGCAGATGGATGAATATTGCCCAACATCAATAGAAAGACCAAATAAAGAAATAAAGACAGAAAGGCATATTGAAAGGCTTCCCAATCGATAAAACTGTGCGCTCAACAATTGGGAAAGAACAACAGACCATCATCATATCACACATTCGAATGACAGAGAGGTTTCGTGTGGGCTTCTGAAGGAGGCTTCTGGGATAATAACACTTGAAGACATGAAGCAGTGCAGCTTCCTCTCACTTCTCCCTCATCATTACTCACATTACCATTGACAGACCTCCTCTGCAGGGACTTTGTCTCATTTTCACACGGCACAGGAGGATCACATTTTTTAAAATAGCCACTGCAAAATCCACCTCAAAAACATATTAAGTGAAATGCAGTCTGCGAGTTGTGAGGAATAGTCTCTCCTTCCACCATTATCGATTAGCTTATTAACCAGTACTTATCTATCTTTCACCCTCATTCTCTGTTATTGATAGTTTGTTTTGTTCATATTCAACCGGAAAGTTTTGTCAGTACTGTCATCCCTGATCCATTTGAACAAATGCCAGAGGGAAACAGCACTCTTCCTTCACCTCTCCTCTACTCTTGGCAAAACCTGTCGTTACCATAGAGATACGTTCCTCCAACCACGGTTGTCTTCTTGTCATACTTTTTCCAACTGACTTTTTTCATTTTGGCTCACTTTCGCACCAAATCCTAAATTAAACAGCGATGGAAACCCCCAAAAAGGCAAGCTCAAAAGCCAATCAACCCCTGCAGGATACGGGGCAAACACGTCGCGCCGTGTTGCAGAAACTTCTTCAGTTCCAGGGAAATGATGCATGCACTTGTCTCATTGTGACCACAAAGTCAGTTTGAATGCCACAGCAGGACACAAAGCTGGCAGTGCGAGTGGTGTGCCACAGGGAGCATGCCGAGAAGAGAGACGGTTAAAAAAAAAAAAGCATTTCAGTGTCGTGACGGACTGAAGCACCAAAATCACTCTTGATAGACAAGACACAGCTGCTGCAGAGGCTTGACGCAACACTGCTATGTCACTACACGGCTGTCATGTCAGTCAATCAATCGACCAATCAATTCTGCAATACTTCCAATATGTTTGAGAGGTGAATCGACACCCTGTACAGCAACGGTTTAGAGCCACAGACACAAGCAGATACAGTTGTTTTTTTTAATTCTTTCCCGAAAAAACAGTCGTAGCCCTCAGCCTTTTTTTTTTTTCTCGTCTTTGCAAGTGGAACGGAGCAACACTTACTCAGAGTCCGTTCCAGCAGGAGCTCCTCAGACGCAGCACCTCCTCGTCCAGTAAACCCGCGCATGTGAGGTCTCCATCGCCAGCCACCGGCCAGAATAAGAGCTTCGCTGGTTCATCAGATTTGGGGATGACATTCTCATCGGTGGGAGAGACTGGGGCTGAGAGGGGAGAGAGAGAGAGAGAGAGAGAGAGAGAGAGAGATTCTCTGTGACAGTGACTGCTTAGAGAGAGAGCGAGAGGAGGACTACGTTGGAGCAGCTCCGTAGAGAAATGCAGCAGACTGGTGATCACATAGAGTCGTGAGAGAGGAAGCACTCGCCCTCACTCTATCCATCCCCCCCCCACCAACAATTTCTTGCTCTCCTGTACTGCAGCAGCAGTTGCCGCTGATCGCATTAATGTATGCAGCTTGAAAGCCCGCACGAACGTTCACCCCCCCAGTCACAAACTACTCCGAGGCCCCCACATCTGCTCTACTTCATCAATCGTGTAGCTCATTAGCAGCTAAATATCAAACCCCCCCCCCCCCCCCCCCCCCCCCCCC
>CAAKHD010003444.1:16401-27682 GCA_901007705.1 Fistularia tabacaria | reverse complement strand
TGGTTTTTTTATATATGTTTTTTTTTGTTTGTGTGTTGTGTGTGTGTGTGTGTGTGTGTGTGTGTGTGTGTGTGTGTGTGTGTGTGTGTGTGTGTGTGTGTGTGTGTGTGTGTGTGTGTGTGTGTGTATAAAATTATTCACCTCTGACATCATATTTGATCTCATTATTTTTTGGGTATATTTAATTATCTTGATTAATCTTTAGTGATTATTGCCCTATTTTTAAGAGCATCGGTTTCATAGGCACAGCTCCAGATTTGACTCAGAGGTGCCATCTTAACGGTGCATTCAAGTGGCTGCAGTTGGATGACCTTGAAGATGCAGGGCGCTCAGCAGGAAGTGATGTAAGTCATGTAGGACTGAGGAGATTAGCCCGTAATCCCTGCTAATAGCCTTGCCATATGCATCCAGTCAGGAACTAGAACTACTGGGTCTCTTACTCTACTTAATTAACAGCAGGTAACTTCCACGGTCATGCAGGAACCATCTAAACGTTCCCAATGGATTCGCTGGCAAAACCTATCCTGGCTTGACCCAAATGCCCCTCTGTTATTTCTCTGGGGTATTTGTTTTTGTGTGTGTGCTAATTCCCAATGCAGGATAATAATCAATACATTACTGACCAAGAAATTCACCTGGGGGGAAGAAAGACACCACCTTGAGAGAGAAAAGAAAGCCAGTAGGTGTGTGTTGCTGTGTGAGGACAGTCAATCTTCTCAGGCCTAATCTGGTCACCAGCAGGAGATGGAGCTTCTCTAATGACATTAGAAACACGTGCTCCAAGCATATGTGTGTGTGTGTGTGTGTGTGTGTGTGTGTGTGTGTGTGTGTGTTTGTGTCTTTTTAATTGTATTTTAAATTAAACAGTAGTTTCTGGTGACTCATCGGTTGTTTGTACGAGGCAACCAGCGAAGAGGAGTTGGTCTCACTCTGTTTGTTTTTGCCCTGTGCCTATTTCAGATGAGCAAGGTTTGATAAATATTTGGGAATGAGAGCAGAGATACAAAGCAATACTTCCCTCTCTGTCAGTACAGAGTATCCAGCAGCTGTTCAGTACATGGAAATACACCCTAATATTGTTGCTTTTAATATTCTATACGTATAAAGCTGCAATACATATTTTGCTGTTTCTATCTAAACAGTAGAATTAATCTCTCATGAAATCGTCAATTTTTTTTACATTTTCGAATATTTGGGCGTAGCAAAAAAAGCAAAATGAATGATACATTTGAATATTTTTCGCCTCATCACTCTATGCCCTTGTGTATTTTTTAAACCCCATACAAGCAATGCAGTCTCACACCCTTTTACATCCCACTGTCGGTGACAGCGTAGTACACAGGAGTGCAGTACATGGAATTGTAGTACAGTGATGTGCTCCAAAGGTAGCTGGGTTATTTTCTCTCAGAGATCTGTTATGCAACCGGTTGAACGTGACGCAGCCCATCCTCCCTACATTTAACCCAGACGTGTGTGACAGTGTCCAGAAAGGTCCCTGGAAAATACTAGAAGTGCCTAGACCATAAGTCGCAGCTCCTCCAATCCCCATTCTGCCCGGTTTCCAGGACAACCGGAGTGCCACGCAATGCTCCCCGTGTCGTTACCATGGGAATATGCACTATAGAGGGACACAAGGGTACAGATAGGCATGATGCCGGAGCCCGTGGCAGCAGACAGCCCGCAGGTGACTCAACAGGAGCAGGTTGGCTCCTTGCAAGTTTGCGCTCTGCTCCGAATGTCAGAGGAAAGAGGCTCAGTGCTGCTGAGACCTACTTCCATCCCTGGATACTGCCATTCGATTTGCCCCAATTTGCCACTGTGATAATACTTGATCTAGGATCTGAGGAATTTGGCTGTAGATTAACTCAGAATCTGCAAAACAGACAATCGCCCGACTCCATGCTTTTCTGACCTGATCGCAATCTGTCAGCATGTCGGGCCAGTGTGAGAGATGTCATGTTCATGGTGACCCACTGCTGCATGACCTCCTGTGACTGCACATCTGTCTCTGCTCAAAGAAGGCGCCGTCCCCCAGCTGTCACGTGGAAACCTGTAACCGGGCACAGCTGCTCAATTTCACTGATCATATCAAAAGCAAGGTATCAAAATCCTATTTAAAATTAACAAATACTTTTTTGAATTGCACTCAAGGGGAATTATAAGCAACCTATTTAAATACAGCTATTTCAACTACTTGCTGTAAGTGAAACATCAGGGTAGTTACAGTTAAAAAGATCTAGACGCCTGATTTCCACTCTGGATTTTTAAAGCTGAAACAGATATTTGATATTAATATTGTCAAGATTTTATTTATATATTACCAAATCATAACAGATCTGTCTAAATACTTTCCATGTAGAGCAAGTCTGGACCCCACTCTTTAAAATGATCTACTGAACCCCCATGAGCAAGCATTTTGCGACACTATCGAGGACACAATGCTTTTTACCGGGCAGAAATCTCGGACAGATCCAAGCTTAATGCAGCAGGCCCTCTGACATTGGTTGGGCTACAAAGAGAGAGCTAGAGAGCAAGACAGAGGGATAGAAAGCCAATGTAACAGAGACCGAGGGTGGCATGAGGGAGGGACAGGCACATGTTATCTCTTACTTGACTGACTTTTACATGGCTATAACTGACATGATGCAAAAATAGCTTTAATATTCATAATAGATCTAACAAAGGAAGGACACCTGTCAAGACTGCCGAAGTAGACAAAGCAACGCCCCCCGGGAACCTGTGAAATGAGAGAGCCCGGGGACTTAGGAGATGATATGATGTTATTACCATACATTGATGGAGGGGTATGAGTGCCAACAGGATAAGAAGAATGTGAGGAATGAGAGAAGTGCATCATGGGATTTCCCTCAGTGAAGTAAGTCGATGGCATCACAACTCGAGGGCTAGCCTATCCCAATCCTAACTTGGCTTTCACAAAAAGAAAGGTTATAAGCCTAATCTTAGGTAAAGAGACCACTTACACTGCATAGGAACTTTAAGAACAATAAAAAGGTTGTCCTTAAGGTCAGACAAACAGGTTTTTCTCTGTAAACTAAAATCAAGTTGATGTTCGAATTCAGTTTTATCTCAAAGACTGTGCGTATCATATATGATCAAGCATGGTTGGTTAACAACAAGTTGTTAAAAGACCAGCATCTTCCTCAGCTGTCTGACATCAGACATTGCAAAGAATTGATTTCACAGATTAAATATTACATTGATGCAAAAGTTGCTTTCAAAGCCAGCCGTCAGCCTCTGAATGAAAGCTGAAACTGGAAATACTTGGCCATATATTCTAAATTGACTAAAGACATTTAAAAAGAGTGTGTAGTTACTCTTCAGTGAATGTCAGGGTGATTTACTGCAACATGGAAAAAGATAAAGCTGTAAATATTTCTGAGTTACACCTTCACCTACTCCGTCCTTGTCCCTCCAGAATCAGCCATTGCATCGTCTTCTATTTTCATATTTCTGATCACTGCTCATCTGGCGGGGAAATTACGAGTATTAAAATTAAATTGTTGGCAGTCATCTTGGCCTTATTTGTGTGAAGGAAACATATTTGGCATGCAGGGATTATTTAAGCACCATCGTTATATAATTAATACATTAGATCTTAATAAATGATTGGCTTCAGTCATAGTGTCACTGGCCAGGTGACGGATCTGCGATGTTTTATGGAATAAAATTGTGTGCAGATTTTGAGTTGGAAGCTAATCAGAGATTCTTCAACATTTTTGACAACCACGACTCAACTGACATTCCAACGCGACAGTTTTTATCATGATGCGGGGGAAATTAAATTGGTTCTGGAAGAGATCTGAAGTTTCTTACAGGACAGATCTGACAAAGTCTGTGATAGGAAAGTGGAGATAAAAGTGCGCAACCAGCCGTGGACAAATCTGCAGTCATGCAGATTTGGGCCGTATATTTAACATAACCATGATTTTGTATTTGTGATTGTTACTTGTGTTGAAAAGTCTTTGAAAAATGAAACAGGAAATAATCCAGAAACTATGGAAACAATCTTAAAATTAACATAAAATGCCCAATAATGATCAGGAAAACACTTGAAAATAATCCAAAAAATGAGATAAAGACTGTCAGCAAATTCAAGCCAATGGAAGTATTTAGACTGTACATCTAATGCAGTGACAGATCGTGAATGTGATACAGATTGAAATTAAAAATCTGGCAGTCTTTCTTCGTATGACCCAGTATCACCTGGGGGCTGCACCAAATATTGACGGTTTTCTCTTGACGGCCGGGGATTGATAGATAAAACGTAAAATCTGCACGGCTCTGCCATGATAATTGATGCTGTTAGCAGTGTTCACTCACTTCCTTGTTTACTGAGCTTGGCAGGTTGGAGCCTCGTCTCCTCGGGGAGCTGTGGAAACGGAGTAATTTTAAGGATTTTGCTGTTGCCATGGCAGTGATGAGCACTGGCAACTTCCTGAAAGCAACCCTATGCTAATCAAGCTCAGGCAGACTCTCTGTGGCCTGATCCCACCTGTCCAATAAGCTCTGCTGAAGACAAGCGTGTCCTCCTGGAAACACCAAGTAGTCCACTGTTTTCCACATCCTGTTATCATGGGATTAACTTTATAATCTATCACTGGACGTAAATAAGGAGGAATGGTTTCCCAGAGATGCTTTGTTGGAGTGAATACCCATGTGTTATTACATGTGTATAAATGTGTTGGCATTCGTTATCTGGCTACAATGCGTCACTTCAGCATTTTGGGAATGCAACAGAGTGAGAAGCTGCTGTCCCATGTTTCCCATTTTGCCTGACTCATTTAATGTGAAACAAAAACAAGTTGACGCAGCAAAATTTCTAACGTGCCAAGAAATGTTTGTCTTAATTATATTTTGCCGTTCAATAGTGCTGGTCTGTAGCTGTGTTTGCCAGGCTTTGAAGACAAGCATGGAAATGTGTCTAACCTTCAGTCAATGTAAACAGCAACAGGAGGTGTAGAAACATGTTTTAAAAATGTCATATTGGTTGATTTCTGTCAAGATCATAGAAAAAAATGGGAAAGAATTCTAAATCTTAAAGAAGGATCCCAAGTATGGTCAGTAAGCTATCAACATTTCATGCCTAATGATATCACCCCCCAATAAAAAAAAAAACCTTCATTGATTACTGGTTCTGACTGTAAGTCTAAATTAGAAGAAATACTCCAGTTTTGGCAGTTCTTGCAGTTGAATCCTGGATTTAAGGACTGCAACAGTGGATGAGGTAAATGTAATCTCTATTAAGTTGAAACAATGAAGTATTGAGAGTGTTTGTGTGTGTGCGCGTGTGTGTGTGTGTGTGTGTGTGTGTGTGTGTGTGTGTGTGTGTGTGTGCGTGCGTGCGTGCGTGCGTGCGTGCGTGCGTGCGTGTGTGCGTGTGTGTCCCCAGGCTGCAGAGGTGGAGAGGCAGCTGTCCACTCAGGTCCATTCATTAAGGGATGACTTCAGGGAGAAGAGTATGTCTACAAGCCAGCACATGACACGACTGGAAACTCTACAGGCTGAGGTGATCTGCCGTCGATGTCACGAGACTGCTCAACACTGAAACTGCAAATGATCGAAACCATAAAAACAGTAAAATACTTTTCGAATAAGTCATTCATTCTTGTAACTCCAGTAGTCAATTCAGTAAACAGGGCAGTTTGTCTTGTATACGAGGTTATAAAAATTCATTTTAGAATTTCATATTTTGTAAATGCGTTACTAAATTAGAAAGTGCTCTACTAAATTCTTCATATTTATTTCTGGCTATAGCCACTAGGGGGTTAAATGAGACCCCTGGATGAGACCTGAATCTGCGGATGAGGGTCGTCAAAGTGATCGAAGGAGTTTTTAAAAAAAATGGATTTTTAAAAGCCGCCAGCACTAACCGTTGGAAAAGAGTGGGAATCACGGGGAGGGGATCACGCTAAGAAACAGAAGAAACCTCTGCTTCCTCGTGGGTCAAATTCACATGGGAAGTCACCCTTGTCTGCTTTGCTGCCGCAGTGTCTCTGGGTCTAGCGGGATTATGACTCGCCGACTCTTCATTACACCTTTTTTTGTGATTGCATGTGTGAAAGACAAGTCACCGGTCACAAAGTCTTGCTTCTCCGAAGACAGGAGAAAGGAAACCCCCCGACTTAGCCTGATAGCTCTCTATCCAGTGGCTGGTGATCGCCAAACACACGAACTGTTTTTCAAAGTCCTCTTTATCCCAGGCTCTTTCATCTCTCCCTCTCTGTCAGTGATTCTTATGTCTCCAACACCTCTGTCTCCCCCCTCTCAACCCCAACCCCCACCCGCTCCCCCA
The DNA here is from genome assembly GCA_901007705.1 of Fistularia tabacaria. Classification (NCBI taxonomy): domain Eukaryota; kingdom Metazoa; phylum Chordata; class Actinopteri; order Syngnathiformes; family Fistulariidae; genus Fistularia; species Fistularia tabacaria. Next base: position 21,369 of record CAAKHD010003444.1, on the reverse strand, counting down.
TCTTGTTTGGAGCAGCAAGGGCTAGAAGTGAGTCGATTCTGAGCGCCACCCATCGGCCGGGCTGCATGCTGCATGCAGCTTTGTGTCAAATATGCAAGCAACGGCTACACCAAGATTTTTCCCTTGGAATAATGCTCCAGTTTGCATTTCCAGTTGCTTTTCCTGTCCGAGCCCATTGTTTGCACTGCTTTATTTGGTGTCACGGAGAATGTTGCACTTTAATTGTTTTCAAAATTTCGCTCACACGTGTCTCTCATATTTAAACCGAGAAAACAAAAAGTCACCCCTACATTAGGGCTGGGCAGTGTATCGTTTTTTCTTCTGAAATATCATTAAACTGGGATTTAATAGGCTCGCCCTTTTCTTAAAGCTGCGAGACACTTTCTGATCTTGACTAAGAAATGTATCAGCAGCATACAGGTTTATGTTTTATGAGAGAAATAACCATAACACTGACATTTAGCCGTCAAATCGCATCTTAAATAGACACTTTCTAACAGACCACTCTGTTAGAAAGGAACTATTCTATATTGAGTATAAATCTGGGATGTGATTTTCCATACCTGTATAGCTATATAAATGTAAATATAATTTTTTTTTCCATAATGCACAGCCTTTTTATACATTCATCCTTGCATGTCTATTTTCTAATAGCAATGCTTGTAGTCAAAGACGGGAGTATGACTAATAAGCGTGGTTGCCGTGTGGCTGTGTGATGTGATGTCAGTCATGTGTCGCATCTTGATGGAGCTGAAAGGAGTACGATTATAGCAGCAGATTTCCCCCTGGCTTCTCTCTATTTTTTGCCTTTTTTTTTTTCCTGTGTTGCTGCACAGAAAACACCCAGACTGCAGAGCCTGCCCTATAATTGTGAGGAAGAGCTCCTGCTCTATATTTAGCTGAGATACTGCAATGTCTGCCTTTACATGATACGCACTGATGACTAACGGCTTGACTGTCTGAGAAAACACCTTGAACCTGCCCATGCCAGATGGTCGTTTTTGTTGCATCTTGTAGCATTTTGTAGTATCGGGGTTTAAGCTCCCACACCGTAAAGTAGGCTAAGAGATGTAGGTCAAAAGCATTGGGGATAAAAATGAACAAGGACTTATCTCTATTTCATGGCGGAAGCCGTAAAGGAAAACAACAAAAGTGTCAGCAAGAGGAAGATGCGTTGGCGGTGTTGTTGTAACCTTCAAGGCTGCTCCTCAGGACGGTGCAAGCTGATAGCGATCTCTTTAGAGACGGTAATATTATCAAGACATTCCTGAAGATGAAGGTGGCAACGACGCCCACGCCTGTGCTAGGCAACAGGCATTCTTTAGGCTAGTGGGAGCACTTTTTAATCTGCCGTGGGAGTTGGGCTTGTCTGAGATGCAGACCAGCAGTCAGGTCCATCGCGGCCATCTGTCTCCGCTAGCCAGTGCAGACTCGCGCTTGCTTTGCCATGCTTCTCTTCTAACTTACCCTCTTCTAACCGTCTGCATCTGACATGGCAGATTCAGATGCTGTCTGAGAGGAAGATGGAGCTGGAGCGCCGGGTACACGCTATGCTTGAGGAAAATGAGCTTCTGCAGAACACGGTGGACCACCTGCGGGAGAGAACTCTGGTGCTGGAGAAGCAGTGCCATGAGAAGGACCTACAGGTACTGGAGGACTGTCAGAGGCTTAAACATTAACATTGCACATTACAGATATGCATGTGTTTGTGTGTGTGTGTTTTTGTGTGTGTGTCATTTTAGCAATGTTATAAGATAACAATTGTAAAAACGACGTATCAATGTACAGTTTGTAAATTGCAATAGATTTACCCACCTAAAAACATGTTTGAATTTACCGACAAATCTGCAACTAATTTAGAATAGAAGGTTATAGCGCATACACATGCACATGCACATGCACACGCGCGCGCACACACACACACACACACACACACACACACACACACACTCACACATCTTATCTTGGCACCTCTTGCGTAGCTGAAATGATGACAGCATTCTCACAGCACAGTAAATCGAAAACATACACGAGAAGCCAAACAGCTGCCACAATTCTCCTAAAAAAGCTTTGGAAACTTGGAGCATATGTGCATGCATATGTGTGTGTGTGTGTGTGTGTGTGTGTGTGTGTGTGTGTGTGTGTGTGTGTGTGTGTGTGTGTGTGTGTGTGTGTCACTCGAGGGCGGGCTCTGATGCCTCTGTTTCACATCCAGTTGCGACAGAGTCAGTTGGAGCTCCACGAGGTCCAGATTTCCCACAGGCAGCTGACCTCCCGGCTGGAGGAGCTGACAGAGGAGCACAGCCTGCAGAGCCTCACCCCTCACCCTTCCAGCTTGCTGTGTGAGATCGAGCAGAGTATGGAGCAGGAGGAGCAGGAGCAGGAGAGGGAGCAGGTAGCTTCCGTACCGAGGCATACTGTCGTGCATATATCTTCTCCAAACGTTGCAGCTCTGATATGCTTTGCCCTCAACGCAGCTACGTCTCCAGCTGTGGGAGGCCTACTGCGAGGTTCGCTCTCTCTGCTCCCATCTGCGTGGAAACGATGTCACAGACTCAGCACTGTCCACGGACTCTTCCATGGACGAGTCCTCCGAGACGTCCTCAGCCAAGGATGTGCCTACCGGGAGCCTCCACACCAGCCTGCTGGAGCTGAGAAGGCTGACTCAGAACCTGCTGGACGGCAACGAGTCCACGGTATGCGATGTGCTGGCAGTTAGCATTTTTTATAATAGTGACAATTTAAGAAAAAAAGACGGTTGAGTCTGGTAAACTTCCAGTAATTTCCCCAAGGGAACGGTCATTTGTTTCTAAATAAAGGGCCAATAAAAAAGCAGTGGACTGGATATGATAGCGTTGTTTTATTTGAAATGTCATAACTTACGTAGCATCTATTCGGAGGTGCAGGATAAGTGGTATAGATAGTGGATGGATGAATGAATGAATAAGTAAATAAAATTGAAGTCTCACACTAAAGGACTACATCCAAAAAAGCCCAGTAAGATCAAGGTTTGTAACATTTTGTATCATACCAAACCCTGTGTGGAATGTACACACAGTACTTGTAACGCTCTGTAAATACGAATTAAAAGTTTAGTTTTGAGCCATCAGTGTCTGATGGAGGTCATTTGAAAAGGTAGTTAGCAACAGGCACCCAAATTGAATTCCAGATTTACAATAAGTTCACACTAAGAGTGTGTTTTATGATGTGTGCATCTGGTGTTTTGTTTTAAAGGGCTCGCGGCGCAGTGATGAGGAGGCTCTAGAGGAGCAGGTGAGGAAGCAGGGTGAGGAGCTGAGGGAATTCAGAGAGCTGTACGAATCTGAGCAGGACAAAACGCGCTCCAATGAAGAGGAGATCCTGCAACTACACAACCAGGTCCTGCTTGTGCACACGGTCACCTAAATACACATGTTTCAAAGTTTTATTTGAAAGAAGTCAGCAACAGCTCCAAGTCTCACTTGCAAGTCGTCCTCGGGTGTGACCCACAGATGGCGCTGCTCTCGGTGGAGATGTGTTCCCTCCAGGAAGACAATGAGCGGATGAGGTCGATGGCAGAAGTCCAAGAACCCAGTGAACAGCTCCAGAGCGCTATCAGAGACCGAGATGACGCCATAGCCAAGTAGGAGCACCTTCACTCGTGCAGGATGCCCAGGAGCCATTGTCTTCAGTGATTTTTAAAATGATAAAATTGGTCTTTTTGGACTGCATCATTCCGACCTAATATTCCAAACGGATATGAAATAAGCATATTTGGCCCCCTGGTGAATTCAAAAATTACCGCTGTAAATATGTGGAATGTGCCAGCATCATTGGCTTTCTGGGGAGTTGGATACAAAAAGCAACGCCGTGTCATTATGGGGGGTTTTATCCAACAAGGGGGTTATATCGGGCCATTCGTGTGTTTCTCATGCAGCGCCTTGGCCAAAATCTGGGGCAATGGTTAGCATAGCTTAGTTAACCTAGCTCAGAGGTAAATAATTAGCCTAAAAGTTGCTAATTACCACCCTAATTTTTGTAAAGACAATAAAGTTTAAAAAACATATTAAACAGTGAATATTTTTCCTTGGAAGAAAGTGTTGGACGTGTTCAAGGCCTTTGAACTTTATGTTACTTCTCATGGTTTCACATTTGGACAAACCTAGCTTATTATTTTCCCCCCTCTTCTGGTTAGTAGGTCAGGTCGAGCTAACAAAGCTTACAGCGAGGCACTGCTGCTAGCTCACCTGTTGCTGGGTGTGCATGTCTTGCAGGAAGAAAGCGGTGGAAATGGAGCTGGCTAAGTGTAAAATAGACATCATGTCTCTTAATAGCCAGCTCCTGGATGCCATCCAGCAGAAGCTCAACTTGTCGCAGCAGCTGGAGGCCTGGCAGGTGGGTCAAAGGTCACAGAAGACACTCTGTTATCTGGCCGAGTATCTGCTCTGCTGGTCACGACAACTTATTGGAACGTGGTTGTGTGGGCAAAAAAATCTGCTCTGAAGTAGCATTGTCTTCAAAAACTGAATCAGTGAATACGTTTTTATTCTTAATTTTGCGCAAATGAAACCACACTAATTTCAGTACCACTAATTGACCGATTTTCCTCACTCATGTCCTGTAACTCATGCCCGGTGTCTCTCCCTTCTAACAGTTCAGAGGGCTGTGATTATACAGTAAACCACTCAGTTAACCTCTCAAGATGTGTGTCCATGGAAATTGATAGTGTTAGGACATAGTGTGTGAGTGTGTGTGTGCGTGCGTGCGTGCGTGCGTGCGTGTGTGTGTGTCTTCCCTCCCTCCTCTGTAACTAGCAGGTCTCTCCTCTCTCTTCTCCCTGCCTCCAGTTTGCCTCCTCAGGGCTCTTTACTGTTTGGCTCTTGTGGTTTCTGATCTAGTGGCCTTTCTCAGCTTCCGTACCACCCTTTCTCCCCTGCGGTACCCCTCCCCCCTCCTGCCTTAGAGGTGAGACGAGCTGCTCCCATCTCG
>CAAKHD010003442.1:0-13757 GCA_901007705.1 Fistularia tabacaria | reverse complement strand
CACACTCTCCCCCCCCCCCCCCCACCCCTCCCCCTCGCGCAAAAAAACGCGCGCGCCCTCTCTCTCTCTCTCTCTCTCTCTCTCTCTCTCTCTCTCTCTCTCTCTCTCTCTCTCTCTCTCTCTCTCTCTCTCATTCTCTTTTTCCCCCTGTCTCTCTCTTTCTGTCTCTCACTCCCCTCTTTCTCTTTCCTATTGATCCTGACATGTTTCATTCCAACTGCATCAGTGAAACGTTGATAAGCTCACTCACTCAGCTCCTGTAGACAGACTGGCCTGTGTGCGCACATGTAATATGTTTTATTTTGTGTAACCTCATATCAGTAACAGCCACTGTCCACACTTACTCCAAATAACTATTTTTTCATGTTAAATGCAACTTTTAAATTGTAATTCAGGGATATTCATATTCCATCCATCCATCGTTTGCCGCTTATCCTCCTCAAGGTTGCGTGAGATGCTGGAGCATATCCCAGCTGTGATCAGGCGAGAGGCAGGGTACACCCTGGACTGATCGCCAGTCAATTGCAGGGCCACATACACGGACACACAACCATTCACTCTGAATATATCTAGATTTGTTAAATTTTTTTCACCTTTTGAAGAGCGAGTTCAATAGTGTAAAGCATTTAAAGCATTAAAAGAGGACTCGCGCAGACAAGCAGAGAAAACATAAGCATCCAAATACCATTGAAAGGCACAAAGATTTATAAACCTGAGACAATGCAAGCCAAACCAAAGGCCAGTTTGCAAAAATGGCTTCTCAGCTGCTTTTAAAAAGGTCTTTACAGAGGCAACTCATACGTCTGAGCAAAGAGCATTCCAGAGTGAGCCAGAACTTGAAAGTCACAATAACCTCTTGTTTTGAGAGTGAGAGGCAAGTGGTAAACATAATATGAGAATCCCAGAAGTCTATACGAGCCTTATCCTGTGGAAGGTTTGGAGTGATTGTGCTTCTCTCTGAATATCATGTTGTTTGTTCGCTGCTAATGTGATCAGTGACAACACTAACACGTTGGACCGGGTTTTGGTTCAGCATCCTTTAGGCTGGCTTGCTCAGTTAACAGTCAATTCATATACAGGTGTGAAGAAAATGTATAGGCCTTTGGAAAAAGCAGCAAACCATACAATAAAAAAAATGACAGGAAAATTTTCAAAAAGGAAATAATATATACATACATATGAATCTATAACTATATAAATGTTGTATATGTTGTATATAAATGTACAAAATGTAAAGATACATTTATAAATATAAATGTATTTAAATGTTGTTGTTTTTTTACTCATTCAGTAAAAGGTACTTAAAGCTGTATAGCTCAGCCAAAATGAAATGTTGCTTGCAGAATCTTGGGATCCCCTCACACACACACATTTTGGCGTCATCTTGTTTCATCATGATTTTAGGAAAAGCCAGTAAAATTCTGAAACATCTGACCTGATAGAGTCTACCAGTTGCAAATTGGAGTTATTTCTTATAATGGGTCATATCACTTTACGCAAGCGGATGAAGAATGAAGAAAAAAAGGGTAATTCCAGCATGCTTTCTGTTTCAGTTTACTGTTCACAAAGGTTAAACTTGAAGAGGCCTTGTTTGGCCCTGCTGCGGCCCTGCAGACCTGTGAGGAAATGCTACAATGCTGGCAGGGACACTTCGATATCAGCCGATCCAAGTGAGTTTGTGTGTTCGCGCCTCTTCCCTCGTGGTGGGGAGAAGGTGCAGCGGCTTAACGCTCAAGTGCATTTTTAACTACTTCTCCTGATGAGACTGGAAGAGGGAAAATATTGATTAGTTATAACGTTAAGGTGCATAAATATTTATCCATCCCTTAATGAATTATAGAAACATCTCTTGCTTGGAATCATTACCCAATATTTGCCATCATATCATAGATTATAACATTAATAGTTCGCCATGTATAATAATTACTTGAGCGCTCATTTTTAATATTATATTCACCGTAGTTTTCCCACATCAGTTTTAAGTTTTCTTCAAAAAATAAGTACATCATAAACAAAACAAGAATACTGCAAAGAAACAATGCAATTGAACAAATCAGAAATTGGGTAAAATAGTTCTTCACTAAAATAGTTTCAAGTAAAATCGTGGAAGTGCACTTTTTAAAAAGCAGCCAAGGTCATTATGGGCTCCAGACTTAAAACCTATGTGCATTGTCATTAATGACATTATGATATAATGTATGTGTGTGTGTACATTTTGTGAAACAGTGAAACAGACGACAGTAGCAGTGTACCAGTGGCTGAGAGGCCGGAGGTCATCCCCGTGGCCAGGAAACCTTCCAACCACCTCACTCTGCCAGATTTCCAAGACATCTCCAATGGTTTACTAAAAATTATTCCAACTAAGATCTTATTCAGGGCAGAAATGTTTCCCATGCTCATTTAGGATCTTGTATTAAATGTCCACGATCTTGATATTGACACATCTGTTTCCAAGGGGATGAAGGGGGGGTTGTATATATGTTTATATCCATTGATGTTGTGATTATTAATTGTCTATTTTCCCCATGACGTGTTTTCCTTTTATTATTATTATTATCAGTTAGGGTTAGTTCTCTGCAGCATGTAGTCATACTTTTCTACTTACCGCAATATCATCGACTCCAGCTTTGATTATCATACAACTTCGCTGTTCCCTGTTAGGGTCACTAAGCCCATCATCTGTCGCAGCGTCTCGCCTGGAAGCGGCACTCTCTGAAGTCTCTGAGATCAGCTCCAACCACCGCCAAGGACCCTTCTACATCTGGACCACCCTGGAGCGTATTTGGCTACAAGCAGGTATGACACAATCAAAGCCTCATCGATTATATTTCTTATGAAACTACATCTGCAGTTCTTCTCTCGTCGACACGCTTCTCCCAAGTTTGGCGATTCAGAGCTCACGGTGTGAATTTCTTTCCAGTTTGTTTGTTGTTTTGCTGTGTAAACAAGGAGATCCAGCCAATGTGTTGAGCAATTATAACCTGAAGGAACACTTGGTTCTGTACTATCACAGTCACATGAAGTACTTATGTGTTTTTGTAGTTTTAAGTTGTTATAAGTTATCAAAAAGGACTAATAATTGGTCGCAGATTAAGCACACTTATTTTTGCAGTTACTGAGTAATTGTGTTGATCAGCAAAAACATTTTAATTAATTTACAATTTGAAATGTTATCAGCCATGTAATTAGATTTTGTGACTGGCATTTGAAAAGAGAGTGTATTCTTGGAGTGCTCTTTGCCCCACAGTAATTTTTTTTTTTTTCTAAAAAGTGAATTCAGTGGGATTTTTCAATTTTGTTGTTGTCTGGGATTCACAGCAACAGTGAATATCCTGAAAATAATTAAAATGCAGGACAACAATTTGTTGAGGCTATGAACTTATTATTAAAATGATTTACTGCTCATTAACATGAAAAGGACTATTATATAACAGTGATATGTTGTGATTTTCTTTTTCCAAAATTTGCTCGGACAGCAGCTGAATAGTATCACGTTATTACTTAAGTAGCCGCAAGAAGAGGGCCAGGAAATTAACTGTAATTATTGGCTACTTTTTAAAGGTCAGTTCAGTAATGCCACATTTACCATGTACTTCATTAGGCTGGAAAGACACCCATTGGATTGTGATACACATCTTACACTTGATTTTTCTTACCCATGCTAATGTTGGGATGTAAAATGTCAACAACACTCCCATATCCAAATATATAAAATATATAATAGTATTTTTTCCTTAGCACCCATTCCCATTTGATAGCATTTAAAGAGATAAATAATTTCTTTTGGCATACTTGTGAGGAATAGTTGAGTTTAAATCTACCTGAGTTCCAGTATAACGCCGACCCCGGGTGTAGGTGTAAACGCTATACATTTATTCACTTGACCTGTGATCTATAATACGCACTAATACTTTGACTTCTTCAGATTTAATGGTACTGGCGGAGGTTCACAGGAGAGAGCAATAACAGGGAATGAAGGGAGAAGAGTGCAGAGATGCTCCGCATAGCAGATGAAGCACAAGAATGGAACCAGGAATGCGGCAGCTGAAAAGGCTCAGAGAGCAGTGATGCAACCAGCATACTACTGTGTTACAGCACACTAGCTGGCTGCTGGGGATGGGATGGGATGGGATGGGTGGAGAGGGTCATGTCCCCTGTGGCCTACTGTAATTTGAAGGTTATTTTCTATGTCAAACCTTTGAACCTGGCTATTTTTCTGCTGAGAACCGAGGCAAAGTAGAACACGCTCGCTCATGATTTGAACCGTGGGTGTTTTTGTGTGTGTCTGAGTGAGTGACCAACCATTGGTGTTTTCCCCAAATCGAGGCTCAGCTCCGGTCTCCCCCTTTCCTTCCCAGCATTCCTTCTGTTGTTGGTCACTTCCTCTCTCAGTCTTGCATCCTGTTCGGCTGCGTAGAAAAAAACATACGGGGGCTCTTTGTTTTTAAAGCGTGCTCTTTTTTGACCACACGACACACACATGCACCTGCAGACTTTGACATGGACCATATACATACAGTCACTGATCTTACTATCTAGGAGCTCAGGTGAGACCCAGGAAAAGGCTTTATATAACTTGAGACCATTCCCTGAATACCTCTTCCCCGAACTGAAGCTATGAAAAAAGAACCCCGAGGCCAGGAAATAGTTGTGTTTTTTTTTTCATCTTGCAGTGGTAGCATGCTGGCAGTATTTCCCATCTGTGCCTCGATTACACACAGGTAAACAAACCTAACATACCCTACCATCACACATATGGGTTCACAGGATGCTCAGGAGCAGACGGTGCACACAACATGTTTGCACAACAGAGTATGTTTCTCTGAGCACTGACCCAGCTCTTTATGTCTCATCCACACAATGGTCTGCTCCATCCACTAGGTTAGATCCTCCAGTCAGTGCTGTCTGGGGCCCTGTTGGAGGATGAAGAACTTGCTGGTGTCTGTGTGTTTGTTTGTGTGTTTGTGCTCATGTGTATAAGTGTGTGTCTGGGGTTTGTCCCCATCTTCCCAGCAGCAGCAGCAGAAGCAGAGAAAGAAGGCAGGCAGCTGTAGTATGTGATGGCCATATTTAGTCAAGAGTTTCATCACTTCCCAGGCGCAACAGGGCTCCTTCACGCTGTCTTAGTGCGTGCCTGTGTGTGCATGTGTGTGTGTGTGTTCATTCAAGTGTGTGTCACAATCCAAATGTAGTGTTTTAGTATTCCAGGACCACATGGTTAAGATTTTAGCATAATGCCACTGAACTCACCGTAAGGTCACCTTTCACTATCACATTAATCCAGTTCTCTGCTCTGTCTTTTCTTTGCTTGTCCTTTTATTTCTCTTTTCCTGTCCTGAATGTTCCAAACCCCTTCCTATCGTCGCTACATATTCCCCCATGACATTTCCTCCCTGAATCCAGTCACTCCGCTTTCTTTTGCCTATATCTCACGACATCTCGTTCTCTTTCCCCCTCTTTCTTTGCTTTCATCTCCTGCAGGAGAATTGTTCATGGCGGACGGTCGGTTAAAGGAGGCCCAGTACTGCATAGCCGAGGCCAGCTCGCTGTCCCCCAACTCTCACTCGGTGCTCCTGCAGCGGGGCCGCCTCGCCGAGCTCAGGGGCCAAGTGGATGAAGCCAAAGGCCTCTATGACGAAGCCCTGGCCATTCATCCCACAGGAGAGCAAATACTGGTGCACATGGTGAGACACAGTTGTAGAGGCTGCTAAATCAAATTAAGATTTTATATAACATGTTTTTAAGCCCATGGTCAGTGCACGCACAGACACGCACACACACGGACACACACATAGACACACACACATCATGCACAATTTCAAATGCTTTCCTTGAGTTCGCTAAGTTTCATTACACTGTACGTAATGCAAGAACTTCCAAGATCCAATGCCGCTCATGCAAGCCGACATGTAGTAACAGTATATCACAAAAACTTTCAAGTGTTTTTCTGAGTGCACTTCATTAAATCAGAGCTCACACAACTCTATATTCTGTCGGCTCCCGTGAATCAGCAACAAAACATAGATTGACAACAGCATCTCTCCTCCACATCCTTACATGATTTTAATGCTTGGAGAGGCAGAAGGAGAGAGTCCATTATATGGGTTTGAAGTTGCTGGCAAAAAAACGGGTAATTGTGTCATGAACTACACAAAACTAGCAAGTAAAAATTTAAATGATTACAAGAACGTTTAATAGAAGTCCGCTTCTTTTGGGAAAATCAGAAACAGATCATTTGGTTGACAACTTTAGGTCCAGATCAATAGGTCTTAATCGAAAAGTTGTTTAATTACACTTAAAAAAAAGAGGGTTACAGAATATCCCCTCATGCATAAAGTGGAGGCAGCACACAATGTAAATTTAGGCCTGCACTTTGGACAGTAAGCTACCATTTTCTACAAGTTGTGAACTGATCCATTGAACATGTGTGGATCTGTGGATTTAACATTTGTGGGGAAATTCCCCGGAGGAAAATGAGAGATGGCCTTGTTATTTTTCTGTAATCATCCTGACAGTCACACAAAGTGCTCCCAACAAAGAACTTCCCTGATGGGTTTAAAAAAGTCTTTCACTGGAGGGAAGCACCGATCAATACTCAGTCGAATCTGTGAGTCTGTGATTGGCCTTGCATGCTTAATCAATAACTAATCAATACCTTATTAAGTTAAATCAGATGGCGAGGTTGCCCTAGACAAGTTTTCTTTTTTGGGGGGTCGTTTTAATTTACTGCAATCACATTCTAGTGTTTCTAATACATAAAATAGAAAGTGCTTATTGGTGTGCGTGTGTGTGTGTTTGTGTGTGTGTGTGTGTGTGTGTGTGTGTGTGTGTGTGTGTGTGTGTGTGTGTGTGTGTGTGTGTGTGTGTGTGTGTGTACGCTCGCACGCGTGTCTAATATCAATGAGTGGGCTAGCCAGCTATCAGCTGCTAATATTAACTCCCTAGCTGGCAGTAGTGATGGCAGCTGCTCATAATCATTGCTCTTTCTCCCCCATGTGCCATACTGTACAGGAACACGATCACATCGGCTCATTTCCCTCGCACTGTCTCCTCACCAGGCACAAGACTGATTTCTTTATTGTCCAAGTGATCGCATTTTACCCAGTCATTTTGCAAGATTTATTATAAGTTTATTTCCAAACATAGAAACAAACTTTGGTCTATAACAGAGCAATAACAAGTTCTGCTCAAATATTCTCCATCCTGATCACTCCCCCACATTTCTTTCATCCGAGCGGACCCACTCTCTCATTTCCGCTCTATAAAGATCCTTTCTCGCCCACTTCCAACCACTCATGCGCTCAGTCTCTCTCCCAGTCTGTCTTCCAGATGATCCACTGGATTATCCACAGCTGCTTCGACCTATGAACTCTCTCTGTTGTCATGGTGAACAGAGCAGAGAGTGCTATTCCTTAAATCCGAGACTTGCGTCCATTCAACGCACACTGTCTTAAAACAAGCATACAATGCCATGGTATCCATCGAGACCATAGATGATATCTCTTGACTTCAGTGACCACATAAGGCTAGTGGTCTTGTTCTTACTGTGCACTTTGTTTTGTACGTGTATGTGTGTGTGTTCTCCCACTGGGATGAAGGAAGGTGCACTTCTCTTCCATATTTGGCCTAAGGGAGAACCAATCCCAAGAGGTGAAACGTTGAAATGAAGCCAGCTGGCAGTGTCCTACACTGGGTCTCACACAGGGCAGATGTGTTCTCACATGTGTGTGAGCATGTGTGTTCGTGCGTGTGTGTATTTAAGTATGATTGTGTTTGTGTGTGCCTTCTCTCCCTCTGCGGATTTGAGACACATGGGCTATTTGTGTGTTTTGGTGACCACACAGCATGTGCGTATGTGGATTAAGGCTCATGTTGTTGTAGGCACGAATAGACCAAACCACAAAAATGCTGCTATTATAGAACAGTACATATTGTGGATTATATCTTAGACATACTAATGGACCAGTGTGGTAAATAGCGGCATCCTTGAATTCTGATGGAGCCTAAGTGGGACAGTGTGTGGGACATTTCATTTGGAGTGATTCCCATATTTCTGGCTTGCATCAGACTGCTAGAATACAACTGACAATTGCTGCTTTCTCTGTGTCACTGGCTTCATGCATTTATTTTTATACTGTATCTGCTGTGGACACTTTATGTGCCGGTGGCCCAGTTATACTCCTCTGCCTTAAGGGGAATTCTGATTATATTCTTGGTTGATATTCTTATACTTGAGCTATAATTCTGCAAAAGTACATACTGTACTTTCCTTGAATGTCCTTAAGATCTTTTTCAGCTGTGGTTTTATATGGGTTACAGATAAAAGAGGATGCATTCCTCACCCACCCTGGAATTTCACAGAATCCTGAAAGTGGTAGATTTTATGGGATTACACAGTGCCATCGTGAAACAGCTACTAATATCACCGAAAAGCAGCTTAAATTAGTTTAATATTTGGAATTGTTGTCTAAACATTTTGCCTTTATTAGACAGCTATGGGGTGGAAGTGCTTGACCTGCAACTGAGGATTAGGTGTTAGAATTCAGGGTATTGTGACTTCAGATTATCATGCATTTTAATGAGCAGGTCATTACTTCCATGATACTTGCATATGAATCCAAAGTATGTATGACAGTATAATAACTGTATTTGGCTTGAGTGGATGTGGGTGAGCTTCGATGTCAACTGAAAAACTAAGCCTCTACAGTCTCTCTTTGCAAATTCACATTTTTTTAGTCATGGGAAATTCAACAAGATAAAGCCTGTCCTGAAAAATCATTAAGAAATTTAGTAGAGAAGTTTATTCACTGCTTTCACTGCAATGAGTATTCACACATCCGTATTTTTTTCGCTTGCTGCTTTTTTCCATTTTTAGAAAACAATTTTCTGTGCATTCAGAATTACGTGTTTCTCTTATACAATATGTGCGTCACTTTGGGGCTGACCTGAGTGAAGTAAAGTTGGAATTCTCTTCACAGCAGCCACAGAAAAAGGGAAGTGTGAGTAAGGGAAACCCATAAGTGGAAGCTCCTGCGGCATGGCACACAACACTAACTCACCACCAGCATCCACTTGTGTGTACGTGCGTGCGTGTGTGTGTGTGTGTGTGTGTGTGTGTGTGTGTGTGTGTGTGTGTGTGTGTGTGTGTGTGTGTGTGTGTGTGTGTGAGTGTGTGAGAGCGAGAAATGTAGTGATGAGACAGTGACTCACAGCTCCGGTCAGCTGCTGATATTTTTGGATGGGTGAGGGTGTGGTACTCAGGGAAAACTGTATAGGGTGTTGGTACATTACGTGTAAGTGCTAATGCTTAGCTCACGAGTATCATTTGAATTTATTAATTATTCCTGCCAATAGGTTAGGCCAAACCCTATAGTTTTTTCAGTTTTTTTCTGCAATTATCCACCTTTTTTTCAGTGCCTTGTTTTTTAGCTGTCTATCTCACAGTGCTGCGTTGTCATGAAATGCATGGCATGTGGTCGCTGTATGACTTCCGATAGGTCACTGATCTTGCAATGCGGCCCTGCCCTGTTTCTGGGATGGAATTATATTAATCCGACCCACTCCCAACATCCCTCACATCACATCCCCTCACTCTTGAGTCAGTCACTTTACTTTTCTGGTTCTCTGGCGGAAGCACATTCGCACGTACCTCTTCACGTATGCATCCTCGCTCTCAAGGACAAGGACTTGAGCTCATTGAATTAATTGCGTTCCAATTATCAAATGTTTCGCATCTCCCCCCCTAACCCTAACCCCCTCCCTCTCTTTCGCTCTCTTCGTTCTCCTCCAGTGTGGATGGGGGTGGTTGTCAGCTGATTAGATCATGCAAATACATTATTTATAACACTTTTCTCATTCTCGACACTTTATGGTATTGCCTAGCAACCGAGAGGGAAATATATTCTATTGAGTAAGACCTCTGATAACCACAGAGAGAGAGCCAGCGAGAGGGAGTGAGAGAGAGTAAGAGAGGGAGAGGGTGATAGGAAGAGAGAGAGAAGGAGAGATAGATAGAGGGAGAGAGAGGGGAGAGACAGCGAGAGAGAGAGAGAGAGAAGCCAATGGGGGGGGACCGAGTGACAATTGGGAGTTGCTTTGTCCCACAGTTGCTATGTATGGCTCATCTGGGCTCACTTATTTTTTCCGTTTTCTTCAACACTACTTTTTTTTTTCACTCTATCACCCTTTCCCTATTCATTGTTCCCAGTTTAGCTTTTTCTCGCCTCCTCGCACACACACGATTCCATTTCCTCTTCCTCTTCCTTTCCTCTATAGATCCCCTCTCAGTCATTCCATCATCCTCTGCCCTGTCTTTCCCCTTCCTCTTCAGTCTTCCCGTGTAAATATGCATATTTAATTCAATAAATCTTAATTGTCCCCAGAGGGATAATTCTGGTGCAGCATATAAAATACAAATGCGTGGGAGAAACCCTACCATTTGCGCAACCCCAAGCAAAAGATTTTACACAAACAAATTTAGTTTGCAGGACGGCTTGAAGATTACCCTCAGATTAACTAAATCAGGACTTTTAACTTGTTTATTTTCCACGCTGACAGTTGAGTTTCTGCTCCTGTGCTTTAGGGTGAATACCATTTCTACAAATGTGAAGTCCACCTATTTTTGTATTCTGGTGTGCCATGTCACTTTAGATTGGACCAGATTGTTTTTTTCTAAAATCAGTAGGCTCATCCTTCAGTTTGTTTGTTTGATCATCAACAAGATTTGATATATTGGTTAATTAAATCCCCTTAGATCTCATCGAGTGCAACCAGGCTGACTTCAATGGAATTGACAGTATATTTTAGAATTAATCTTTTCAATTCTACCTCCAGGTCCGTATCAATGCCACTAAGGCCAGGTCTTGATCTCTGGTTGGAGAACAAAATCAAAGCGAACAGGAATAGCTTTTCCATTTTCAACATGGCGATACACATAGTCGAATTGATGGCGGACAAACCTTGCGCCGCAAAGGACTCGATCAGATCTGCTGTCTAACAGTACTTGATGCGGATTCTGATGTTGCGGCTTATTGCTTTCCAAGGATTGTGCGTGAGATGCATTTCCCATTGCAAATCCAAAAGCCATTTGGCTAAGCTGTAAGTGACTAGGGGTAATTTATGGTGGACCAAAATCACAAAATCAGTTTTCCCCAGGGCCATTTTTGTAATCAGTGTGCATTAATTCTCTCCCTGGCTCTCAATATTTTGTTCAAATAAAGAATAATGTATTTGAAAACTGATGATGACCTTGGGGAAAATGGAAGGGAAACTGGTGCGGAGCCTGTGGGATACATCTCCCAGAGGTACAGAAATGCAACGCATTCTTTGCGTTCAGAGCAGAGCAAGAAAATCAATATATACTCTTTGTAATAATAACGTTCCTTAACAAATGCTGAAATAATAACGTTCCTTAACAAATGAAACTCCAGCAAACATAATTCAGTGTAATTACTTCAGTCATGGTTCTCTTCTTGCTCGGAATTCATTGCCCCCAATTCCTTGAACAGAAACAGGGCACATTTAACATATGTAAACTAAACTCCTACCTCAACATTGTTTATCCCTGTTGTAACATTCATTATTTTAACTTTTTTTTTTATTTTTGGTCGGTCAGATCCCATCGGCCCTGTGAGCAACGTGGCTGATAACGGCAGATTGTAAGTCTAAATTTAGAATTCAGCTGCTTCAACGCTGTCCCGAAGACAATTTATGAGCTGTTTTTTGCTGGGAACAAATCCATATGACCAGTTGGCCATTGATTGATTTCGTGCTCGTCATGTGTTTGTTTGCACGAATGTAGCCGGTCAACCATCTGTCTATCATTATATGTCTGCTCCAGTCCAGTCATACACTGATGTAACATACGTAGGTTCAAAGAAGTTTAGAAGTTGGACGGAAGTATTTCATTGCAGAGAATTATGAAAAAGGTATAATAAGAATTGAGTTTTGTTTTGCTTTTACAAATTTCTTCCAGCTTTTGCCATGTTAATGATACAAAGTGGATTCATTTCTGCTTTTCTCAAAACAATAATAACAATAACAAGAATAATTCCAGAGTCAAATTTCTGTTGTGTGAATTTTGAGCAGTCAAGATGTTCTTTTTTTCTTGAATTCTCTTCTACTGCTTGTGGAAATACACTTTGTTGGATGTTTTTCTTTTTTTCTTTTTTAGGGATGAAAGCACAACTTCCCACAAGCTCAGTTTGGCTTAGCTCGGTTCAGTCATGCTTTACTGGAGGGACAGGAAACGAACTTCAGTTGGCAAGCCAGATAGAAGGTTTGAGGTAAAAACTGACGACAGATGGCTCGCAGTAATTAAAGTAAAACCAATTGATATCAGCTTTATCATGTTAATGCCAAAAACACTTGCTATCAGTCTTAATGTTCAGAAACACATTGCTACAGTCCTTTCCTCTTCCCTCTCTTAATATCTCTGACATTCTCATGTCATATTACTTTGGCTGAAACCATTTTTTCAAAAAATTTGACCGTAAATGATGTCCCGGTAACTTTTTCATCAACATTTCATTTAGGGTTTTTTGGGGGGCAGTGAGACGATACGTGTCAGTCTGGACAAGGTTGCATTAACACATTTCACATTTAATCAATGACCTCATGGTAAAAGTGCTTAGTTGTTACAAACTAACTCTCAGTATAGTCTTCGGCTGGAACCAGTTACGTTTACCATATCTGACAACCTGGCACAGGGACCCCATATGCTCATATGACGGAGAGATGAATTGCAAACAGGCCTCCTATTTCACCTGCTGGATATTTAATCATCTATGCAAGGACAAAGCCATTCACACAAGGACGCAAGTCATGCCCTGGATACACAAAAGTTTTCAGTCTCCTTCCTATTGATAAGGGTTGGCTCTACTGACATGGTTTGATTTTGCAGCCAGAAAGGGAGCTTGAAGGTCCTGTAATTTGGGAGGCTGGATTGAATATCCAACACATAAGATAAGATAAAATAGTACTTCTCAGGATTTCAGAGGTCCAGTCAACACCTTGAACTGTGTTTTTTTTTTTCCAATAAATGGCATAGATTTGATAAAGTGTCACACATATACTGACAAAAATGAAGACTTTAAAGATCTTATTAGTATTCTACCCACCATCCAGGTTCCCTATTCTGGTTTTCTAATGTTTTCATTCTTTGGAATAAGCAAAGCTTTTTGTAGTACAAGAAGCATCTCTTGGAAAAAAAAACAAACACTAAAACCTATTACAAGGATGCTTCTCTGGACCATATTTAAATCATCCCACCCTCCTCTAGAGAAATATGTCCTGTCTGAACAGTGCACTATGCTTATTCAGCAACAAGGAATGTAACATACGCCCATTTTTTTCAGTGCACACATGAGCTTGCACATCCTTTGTCAGGTTTTATTCGCACCCAGAAGTTTCAATCTTCCTCTCTGTTTTCCTCAAAGAAGCAGTGAGGAAAAAGAGGAAGTGAGAGTCTGATTGTGTGTGCATGTGTGTGTGTGTGTGTGTGTGTGTGTGTGTGTGTGTGTGTGTGTGTGTGTGTTTGCTCTTATTGAAAGTTGCATCAGAGCCCCTAGACAGTTATGTGAATTTCAGCCCAATTAATCTGGAGCTTGTGAGCAGAGACTGCATAACAAGACTCGTCTGTCTGACCTCAGGCCAGGCTGTGTGTTTGTGTGTGTGTGTGTGTGTGTGTGTGTGTGTGTGTGTGTGTGTGTGTGTGTGTGTGTGTGTGTGTGTGTGTGTGTGTGTGTGTGTGTGCGGGA
>CAAKHD010003441.1:66794-79294 GCA_901007705.1 Fistularia tabacaria | reverse complement strand
ATAGGGGAAATTCGGGTGTTGCTATTCAGGTGAAGAGCCTTCGACCCTCTGCCTCTCAGCAAGTGGATGCAGTTTTCTGGAAAATGCCCTGTTTCGCCCGGCTACCTAGCTGGCTACGTTTGACATCTGGTGAGCTTACAGGAGCCGTACAGGATAAGAGTGCCATGTGCAGATGGCTAATATTTTGAAAAGGACCCCTGTGGAAAGCCAGAGACACTGTCTTATCTATGCCAGGCCAGTAGTTGTCGCTGTGATTTTGCGCTGAACTAAAACAACACGGCAAAAGAAAATGCCTAGAACTGAAATGAAATTAGTTTGTATGACAAAAGGAATACAAAAAAATGTAAATCTCGTAAACCCCTTTTGGAACGTTTTGCGGCTCCTAGGACCTTTCCAGGAACCAGGCCATTTCTTGCATTCAGACAACAGACAAACCTCCAGTTCCTAGAACAATCTGAGCTCCTACTCGGAGGCAGGGTCCTTTTACAGCTCCATAGGAACTCGTGCGCCATAGGTGCTTGTTGGAACTCATAAGCCACATGTAGAGACACTTCATGTCCGGGCACTATAAAAAATGGGGATTATAAACATCAATAATGGCCACTTTAGTATGTAGACTGGGAGTCATGGCAGGCTCTGAGGTACTCTGGAGTCCGCCACTATTGGTGGAGACTGAGGTGTTTCCAAATCTGTGGAGGAATCATTCTTAATTTTCACCCAAAACAACGTGTTGTAAACAGGGCCCTAGACGAAAATTGTTCCCCTGAGGTCAGCGGTGATTATTCTTGAGTGGTTGCAGTCGAGGGGGTCCTGCCGTATGCACCTTCTCGCATTGAGAATTAAAATGTTGTGACAGGATGAGGAATAAGAACGGAGACAAAGGCGGGTTTAAACTTTATTCCTGAATTCCTCAACCCAAAATAACAAGGAAACACATTGAACCAAAATGCACAGGGAATGTAAATGGGGGATGCTACAGTCCTATCAGGTGAGAGGCTCTGCCCCTAGTGTCCGCCACAATGTCCTCTTTTTCCGAGGTCCGACCGAAGTTACTTCGACAGGTCGGAGGCAAGTCCCCGGACATGATTCACTGACGTGAACAAAACCCCGAAGAGTTACTGCCTTTGGATTACAAGACTGGTGGCATGGAGGGCAGAAATTGACCCCCCGCTGAGATGAATTAGGGGAAAAAAAGGCTTCAAACCATAAAAGCTTACAGACAAAGAAACACTTCCAACGTTCCCAGCATTACTTAACACAGATGAGAGGACAATGTTTAGGGTGTGCCTGACCAAGCATTCACAGCCCTGTTGAGTAAAATGAACTATACTGAGTGTTTCTTCAATCAGAAATAACGACCAGAGAAAGGGTCCAGCTACCATAGCGTAGGTAGTTGTTTCTTTTAAACTGAGACCAAATCAGCCTTCGTTAGCAAGAAGCTGGTTCACCAATCTTGCACACAGAAGCAGAAATAATGTCCATTTTTATATTTCGCGTAAATAAAAGTAATTCATGCGTTAATGGTTATTTGTTTGGCCCTAGCTTAAATGCTGTGAGCCTCTCGATGTCACGGCAGTGAGAGATCACGAGTAACGCAAGCTGTTTCGTGTCAAAAAAAGCCAAACAAAGAACATTCTGATTGCAAAAAATAAATGAAGCGTAACTTGAAGATTCTGACACTTGTCCGGGCCATTAGCCGTAGTACACTATCTCGGGCAAAGCTGCACCTTTCTCCCAAGAAATTAAAAGCACGGCCTCTCCTTAATGCACTCCAGAGAGTATGCTGGAAGAGGCTTGAATAATGTGTGCACAACAGGGAGCTTGCCACCAACCGCCTCAGTGCTCTGAATACTCCCCTGACAGGGTTGGCTATCAGGCCGGAAAAAGCATGAAAAAAGGATATTTTCTGGCTGTGAGGAGGGTGGCAGAAAAAGAGGAAGAGAAGGGTCGGAGACAAGAAAGCAGAGATGATGGTTTGTGTTGAGGGGCCCCATGCTAAACAGTGGCAGAGCGAACAATGTATGTTTTATCAGACGGACTTTCCATACGAGTGCACGGTGGGCAAATATGGCGGTTCTGAAGACAAGTGAGACAACTGTCAGGATGCAGGGTTTTGATGAATAAACCAGCAGGCTCCCGAAGAAGCCGGAGCTGATCAAGCGGTGCTGCTACAGCAGCCCTGCCAAAACAGCTCAGCAGAACACAACCAGAGGCAGACAAGTGGACGCCGTGTTCTTGCTGCTGTATTGATGGGCAGGAGAACTGGACAGAGCAGCTAAATAATGCAGCACTTGGCCCACTTTGGATTGGGGAACGGCAAAACTCCAGCATCTGGACTGGCCATGTCCTCGGGCTCGCTGAAGCACAGACATCCACTCGTCCATATGCAGGTTGGACGTTACTTTCTTTCCTGTGAAAATGAACTCCTGCAAGGTTCAATGTTGATGAAGTCGATGGATGTTTGTGCGAAAGGGAGATGGGAAATTGCACAAAGGGACATTTTATTTATGTAGATCCTTGCAAATCTTAAAAAAAAGATACAATCCATTGGATTTAGTTCTGAACGCATTTAAAAATAAAGCATATAATGTCAGCGAGACTCAGTGAGTAGACCTTCCCCAGCAGCTTTCAGCTGGCAAACAAATCAATATGCAAGAAGGATCATCCAAACTTTTTGACTTGCAAATAAAAGTAGTTTAACGCTTTAACTGTTACCTAACCATTCGACCGGATCAAGGTTAAGTCCCAAAATGCTGCTTTGCAAGTGATCCATCTAACTTTGTCCCGCAAAAAAAACACTGGTTTCCGTAGGCTCCAGCAGGGCCAGGGGTCCAGGCCAGCGCGGGCCTGCTCTTATCTACACGGCAGGGGTTGTACGTGAACGCCAGGTTTGGATTTCAGCAGGGTAGGGAATGTGGTCACTGCACAGAGATGAGGAGAGACAGGAGAACCTAGGCTTATGAATTTGATTCGTTCTTTGACTCAGTCAATGTGTACCCCATTGATCCGTTCTCCAGCGCCAAACACATAATGCACTCTTTTGAAACTCTTTTATGGGTTAATTTGGGCCAAAAATACAGAAAGGAATTAAAGATAGCCTTAATTATTACTGTTTCTGGTGTTCTTTCTCTTCTTACCAGCACTTGGTGTTTCCTTCAATAATCAGCATGCAAAAGTATAGCCTCCTCGCATATGAGACTCTAGCTTGCGCTAACGCTGTCTCCAGCAAGCGGCCTTTCATTCATCCGAACTAACAATCACCACTTCTACTTCTTCTTAGATGTGAGACCTTTCCCTCGTTAACAAAGTCGTGCCTTTAGCGACATCAGCTGTCTTTAGCGCATCTTTGTTCTTCAGATGGTTTACTTAGCCTCGTCGTAGTGCTTGCCGAGATCTGTAACACCAACACCGCTCTCAAGTTCTTAACCTTTTTGGAGCCATGCTCAGGGCTAACTTACTGAAAAACAGCACAAAAAGCGTTATAACAGGAGAACACAACGGTGAACAATATAAATGCGGAGTAGCATGCACGACTGCCGCTACACTACAATACTAAAACGCGGAATGAGAGAGAGTTTGTTTGTTCATGCACCTAGGCTTGATCTCAGGTCAGTTAAAAATTTGTTCCAAAACTCTGCTCGTAGGCAGACGTGTTGGTGATTTGGGATGTTCGTGAGCCCAGGTTCTGCTATCGCAAAAACATGCCATTGAAGTTTACAGAATGAATCTGATGTATTTCCCAGCATGTTTTTGGCTCAGGTCTGGCTTGGTAGAACATCAGCATCACCTTAGCTCCTGGAGTCAGCCTAGCCGAGTGCCGTTGCCGACACATCGTTTGTCGTGGATTATGGGATCAATCACACATTATTTGAGCGTCAGCTGACCCGCCCCGAAGGAGTGTGAGGAGGGGAGACGAGGAACTTGAGGCTCCTCTTGCAACTGAGCAGGATTGCTATTGCAGAAACCACATCATCAGCAGGGTAAAACTAACCCGTCTCATGTCGATCTAATCCCAGCTCACGTTCCCCACTGCTGGTGTGTGAGAGCCTCAGAGGGGAAGTTCAGACCAGCCTGCTATCTGCTGATTAGAACCCTGTGTGTTTTGGAGATAGAATGGGTGACTGAGAACAGCACTTTGTCTCCTTAGGATGTGAAATAATCACCAGGAGTGTGTTTGAGGACGGAAAACGGCGCATAACAGGATATTAGTATGTCCCTTTCTGTCCGCCGTGACTGTATTCATGGAATCTTCTGCTCTTGCGCTAACACAAGGTTATCGTTTCTTCTGTTCCCCGCATTCACAGCTGAACATGGCAGTGGAAGTGGCCGAAAGTTGAGACTTGAAACCAAAGTGTCCAAAAATATCTAAAAAATATAATATATGTTTAACAATTCAATTCAGGAGGAACTAGGGGCCGTCGACCTCAGCTCCGAGAACCATCTTGACTCAGACTCTGAGCCAGGGTCTTTTTACGGTTTCATTGGAACTCATCGGTGCTTGGTGGAACTCATAAGCCGTGCCCATTAGCAGACACTTCACGCAAACTGCAGAGCGCCATTTTCAAAACGACTGTGGTCACTGGTCAGATATCCTCCTGGGACAAAATGGACAGAAGCAGCAAGAAATGGATTGACAAAGACGTCCAAGCTCTTCTGGTCTGCTATGCCTCAGAGGGCTTTCCAGGACTTGCAGAGGAACATCTACATTCAGGCCAGAAGAAGTGCGGAGTTAGCGAACGGCTGATATGGTTCTTCACAAGGTGAAGCAGTGATGGGAGAAGATAAAAACACTCCAACCATCTGATAGTCCATGGTTGTTATTCCATGACCGCTGTGGCAGCTTCCACCTCTATGGTGTCCGTGTCGTCTTCCTCTTCTTCTCCGGGGGTTTGTTTTTGAGTGTGGAGCTTAAGGTGCATGATACACGTGGTCCCTCACTGCCTGTGGGAATGCTAAGCTAAAAGGTTCCCCTGGTGGAGGCTATTTCCTGGAATGGAATCAGAGCTGGACATTTCTCAGAACCGGGTCCTTTGAATGTTTATGTCCCGAAAGTGGATCAGGTCGCATTTCAGAGACTGAACCCAAATTCCCCTGCAGCGCTTCGAGTTTAGCGTTTATGACTAAGTGCTGTAAGTCTGTAGTAACAATGCTGTGAAATGTCACAGTCTAACACACAGTTGCATACTAACACCCCCGTTCTTTTAAATATTGTCCGAAGAACGATGGATCGACAGACAGATAGATAGATAGATAGATAGATAGATAGATAGATACTTTATTGGTCCTGAACAAAATTGTAGTATCCAGTTGCAGAACAAAAAGCAGTGCACGTAGTTACACACGAGAGAGTTAGCTAAATTATATGAAAAATTGTATGAAAAATAAAATATAAACATAAAGGGATATATGAATATAATGTGAAATGTTATCAAAAATATGCATGAGAATATGAATATGAATATGAAATGTGGTGCACCAGTCCTGGTGCAATAGTTCCATAATAGTGTGAATAGTCGCGTCCTCTGAGAATATATTGAATTGAATTGCTACCTGCCAGTTCTGCCACATTTCTACTGCATGAACTACGATCTCTTCTGCTCATACACACTCCAGGTCCTGAAAACAACAACATGCAAAACTCGCTCGACTTGGACTCTGGAATTTTTCGGAGAGAAATCAAAATTGGATCCGCGGCTCGAGAGCTGGCGTTCCATTTTGCTCCTGCAAATTTGGAGAATCTATAATCTGTAGCATAAGTTTCCGTGCTGCTCTCCTCCCATCTTGCCGCCTTCCACCTGTCTCCCTGCCACGTAGCAGATGAATGACTGTAACCGAGCGTCGACGCAGCCCGTTGAGCAGTGAGCTGCACAATGAGCTGCCGTGTGCGATGTGTTTAGGTCACGTTACAACAATTACACCTCTTCTGAGCAGCCAGGTCGGGGGTGTGTGTGTGTCTGTGTGTGTGTGTGTGTGTGCGTGTGCGTGTGCGTGTGCGTGCGTGTGTGTGTGTGCGTGCGTGCGTGCGTGCATGCGCACACACATGCGCGCATGCGCACTGTTTACCCATGTCAAAATAGCTCTTGCGTGCCACTTGAGTTCAGCAGCAGGACGCCGCCCTGCTGGCTCAGCGCCTGGCACAGCCACGGCCCAACAGCTGGGGACAGTCAGCCGCAGGTGTGTGAGTGCATGCGTGTGTGTGTGTTGGGGCTCTCCGACACATGGCTGTGTTTTCTCGTGTCCACGTGACAAAGTTGGATTTCATTTCATTTTACAAAGAGCCTTATTCATTCGCATGTTTTCTCTGTGTGTGAATGGTTGTGTGTCTATACGTGTTTAATTCTGGTCGAAATCTTTTCATGGCAACTGGACTTTCTTCTGGAGTTTCTTCTCTCGAATCCGAGAAGCTTCTTCAGCTCAAATGGACCGCAGAGAGTTTTCCCTGTTCACCTGCCGGGGGCTGTTTTGATCTGCGTGGTCTTGTTGTTTTGCAGAAACCAGGTAGTATGGGGTGGTTGCGCTGATGGGGTCGATATCTGGGGACTTCTCTGAGTATGAATATGATTAGGTTCAGCGCAAAATTCAGATTGTGATTAAAGGGGAGAAATCTGTTCGATCCCTTGGACTGAGGCTCAGGCGGGTTCAGTGGTGGATCTTCCAGGGTGAAGATCCTGGCCAATTATTGGCCCTGACGTCCACCGGTCCAGGTTGAACCCTGCCATCAGGATGTGCTCCAGCACCTCTGCGCCCGGACGGGAATGAGTGAATGAATAAATAGACGAATGAATGAATGTTGTTGCACTTTAAGCCATCGATTTGAAACTTTTTACACTTTGTTTCGGTGTAAGTCCAGTGGTCAGTGTTGCTGCTGTGGCGCAACGTGGTGCTGTGAGGGAGGTAGTTCTGCTTGTTCCAAAGATGAGGATTCTGTGTGTGTGTGTGTGTGTGTGTGTGTGTGTGTGTGTGGTTATACATTTCAATGTAACTTCATCTATTGCATCAGCTGATGACTCAAGGCTCGTGTTCCAGTCGTCTGACATACTGGACATGTTGAGACTGAGCCGCCTCTCCGACAGGCTCCTGGTCTTCATCCCCTCGCCCCCCTGGCGTGCCCCGGTCCTTTCAGCGCTCTCGCCAGTGCAGGTGTTTCTTTTTTTCCCGCAGAGACATTGAGTCACGATGCGACTGCAGTTGTGCTTTTATTGGTGCCGTATGCATTCTTTAAGACACCCCTGCTCCCTCTCCCTCCAGGTAGCGCCTTCCCCATCGCCCGTCCGACAACGCGCTTCTGTTGTTTTCCTCTGAGCGTTGTCATGCCAACCGCCCGCTGTGCCCAATTTCCCCGCTCCGCTGCCGTCCCGACGGCTTTGGCTGTTATTCGCCGCCTCGTCCGGTGTGAAGGATGTTAAGTGCAATATTCCAGGCCTCGTGGCAAACAAGGTGGTTTTAGAACACCGTGGATGCCGGACGCCGATGTGGTTTCGGGTCGTCGCCTCTGATTTTCTCATTTTCTCCCCCGGATCGTCTCTGTCACATTTCTGTCTCGGCGCACTAATTTCTCTTGTCATCTCACCATCCGGATGATAGCGTGTTAGCGGAGGAACTGGTGCCGCTGATTTTAACCCCCCCCCCATCGTCATATGTACATATTTCTCATTTCCGTGTCTCATTAGAATGTGTGTGTGTGTGTGTGTGTGTGTGTGTGTGTGTGTGTGTGTGTGTGTGTGTGCTTCAGCTGCGTTCATATGGCTCGGCAAATAACTGGCATCACATTATTTTCAAAATTGAGATTTGCGGATAAAACGGTTCCATTGAGACGGAGCTCAGAGGTTTCCATCTTTATCAAGCTGTGCCTTTTTAGAATTCAAATGATGTTTTAATTTGAAGCTTATCCATTTTCCGTTATTCCATCTATTGTCTGCCACTTATCCTGCACTCGGGTGAGAGGCAGGGTACACCCTGGTCTGGTCGCCAGTCAATCGCAGGGCCACATATATCATTCACTCACTCATTCGGGGCAATTTCACAATTTTTCCAATTAACCTGCTGCAATCCCACGCAGAAAGGGGAAGAACATACAACCAGGGTCCTTCGTGCTATGAGGCTGAAGCACGAACCACTGCGCCACTGTGCTGCCCGTTCTCTGTTATTAATTATTAATAATTATTTGACAACTGCTTTCGACTCGCTCCCCGAAGATGAAAATCTCAAACTTGTACTTCTAAAAATTGAACTTCCAATGGTGCAGATTTTTTTTAACCCTATGCATCATTGACAACCAGCGATTGTTTTTTTTTTTCTTTTTTTTTCTTCCCATCACCTGCCCAAAAAATAACCCGTGCATCTTGTGTGACATTTTCCAGCCCACGTGGAGAACGAGGAGCAGTACACTCAGGCCCTGGAGAAGTTCGGAGAGAACTGCGTGTACCGGGACGACCCCGATCTGGGTTCAGCTTTCCTCAAGTTCTCGGTATTCACCAAGGAGCTCACGGCGCTCTTCAAAAACCTGGTGGGTGTCCGAGCAGCGAGGGGTTTCAATCTTCCCAGATAAGGGGAGACTTTCATTGTGTTCGCTTTGACTTCCAACATTCAAATCACTGTCAACATTCATCCCTCGCCTGTTTCTCCTCCCCTCCAGTTTCAAAACATGAACAACATCATCACCTTCCCTCTGGACAGCCTGCTGAAGGGAGACCTGAAAGGAGTCAAAGGGGTGAGTCTGCAGCGAACAAGTTGTCTTGCCGCCTGATAGCCTGGCAGGAACTGGATAATTACAACCAATGGCAGGAAATGTGGTGAATTGTCAGCTGCGCTGCATATTTGAATTCTTCGAATCCGAACGGAAAACATCAGAGCCGTAAAGAAGACAGGGAACACAGTCCGACCTCCTGTTTTGATTCTAACCACTAAATACATGCTAAAATGAGTAAAGGTTGTTTGGACTGACGGTCATGAAATAACAGAGACGTCACTGGACTTTGCAGAGCGGCCTCACATCACGGGAGTTCCTGTTTCCATTGTTAGACAAATACCGTTTCTGATAGTGAGTCCGATAAGCGCGCCAATGGCTGTGATGCAATGAGGCCGCTGTCGTGGAAGGTTTCCATCACGGGCCGACCGGGGCCGCTTCCCTGGTGACTGGAGCTCTAGATCGACGGACGCTGGCTCCGGAGCTCGCTGCGGAAACCGGGGATGCTTTCTGTTTTGCTTCTTTTGTGCAACGACATCCTTTGTATGTACTTGATGGCATAGGCGCAGACTTCTCTTCTTCATGGAAGAATTGTCACAAAATACTATCAGATCGTTAACCCATTAATAATGGCACAACTGTGTATTTAACTGTGTATTTATTTATTTACTGTGTACAACTGTGTATTTACACAACTGTGTGTATTTATCTTTCCTGTTTTTTTTTTTTTTCTTTTCCCTCTGTTAACTAATGTTTTATTATCATTTGATTATATTTAGATAAGATAATACTTTATTGATCCCCATAGGGGAAATTCGGGTGTTGCAGCAACATTAGAGGGAAAAGAAAAATTAAAAAGAAAAACGGAAAGATAAATACACACGAC
The DNA here is from genome assembly GCA_901007705.1 of Fistularia tabacaria. Classification (NCBI taxonomy): domain Eukaryota; kingdom Metazoa; phylum Chordata; class Actinopteri; order Syngnathiformes; family Fistulariidae; genus Fistularia; species Fistularia tabacaria. The sequence continues at coordinate 69,722 of CAAKHD010003441.1, read as the reverse complement.
AGTCCAAACACATATGCATATGCACATAAGTCACCATACATTCCACAAACACGTATACATACATTTTTACACACATACCCATACCTACATAAATATATATATACACACAATATACACAATATACACATACACATCTATACATACACATTTACACATAGATAGCACAAAAAATAAAATATATGTACATTTTTTTTAGATATTTGTCAAAAGTCACTCATAATGTTCAATGTTTGAGCCTAGACCATCACTGTAAGATTGTGAAGACTTGCATTGTGCACAGCAAACTAAGAATGTACTCTTAGTTCTCTGTAATAGGATTAATGATAATAAAATGTTCTGGAAAATAGTGCAGATATAAGATGTTCTTAGTGATAGATGTCTCTCAGTTTTAGTTCGGCTCCAAGAACAACAAGGACTAAGGTCGACCCTGACTGCAGGCTTAGCGGATGGATGATGAATGAATGAACGCTGACAGTAGTTTATCGTATTCGCCGAAAGAAAAAGACGTTTTAGGAAAACAGGATATAGCCTCCCAGGCGGTGCCCGGACGCCCAGCTCTGTAACGGCATTGGCGCCGCTTCCTGTCCGTGCCGGCCCATGACCTTTTACTCCCGCCGCACATGATTGGCGGCATTCTCTGCCGAGGTATGATGCGATTAAGCGGGCCCTCTAATGAGGCCGGTTGCCATAGAAACACCAGTTGTCCCTGCAACCAAGCTGTTATCAGGAGCCATTTGCGTCTCCTCTTTTTTTTTCCTTTGTCATTCTTTTGAATCCACTTGCCGTTGCCATGGCGCTCCCCCCGTGTTCATTCCCCCAGAGTCGACGTGCTATAACCCCACACACACACTTGACAGCTGCTCACATCTGTAATGCCCACCCACTTATCGCTCATTAGCCCGGAAGACATGGAGCTAATTAGCTGCTGGTCATTTCATTTTATAAACACACACTCACACAAAGGTACACACACCGCTGTTCTGATGCTGTTTGGATTAGAAGCCCAGCCTTCAGTGTCATGAGAATCTGGTCCCTGAAGTGATGGATGAAGTCTGGTCCTAAGTGCTCATACTTCCCTTATTGCTCACACCTCCGCTCCCCGGGGCCTGTGAAGGCCTCGCCCTTCTTCTTCCTCTGCTTCTCCCTCGGTCGCCATCCTCGCCTCTTCCACTCCCAACCCCTCCCAGGGGAAGCACCTGTCTGCGGAGGTGTGAGCAGACCTGCTCGACAGGCTAAGGTGACTTCAGATGACGCGTCGGGCTGATGTGGGTGTCCTGGAGGCAAGGGGGAAGAGAGGGTTTCAGTTCCTTGGATGGAGGCGGAGGGTGCTGAGGTCAGCGCACCGAGTTAATACGTAAACACAGCCAGAAGAGTGACAAACAAGAGAACAATCTCCGACTGGCTCAGACCTCAGGGTGTGGCGGCTGCGTTCACCTCCGCTGTGTTCATTCCGCTGAATCTAGACTGAAAGGTTGTTTTCTTGTGAGGTGGTTAATAATGGTGCTGCGCTCTGAACTAACCCAAGGGGAAGCAGCAGCTGACGGCTCTGAGAGCAGCCCGCCTCCCCATCATTCGCCGATGTTGTGAAGATAAACACACACATAACTGGTCAGGAGTCTGAACTGCAGAGTACAAGTGATGTTTTTTTTTTTTTTTCGCTAGCAGCGGAGTTTGTCGGTGGACGCCGGCATGATGTCACGAGCCCCGTTTCATCTCTGGGGTCCGGCCGCCGCCAGGCTCCACCGTCAGTTTTTGCGTCCCTGACATGTTTGCACAACTTAGAGGTGCGAAGAGTGGGAGATCTGGCTTTAAGGGGGAAAAAAAAGCAACGTGAGAAAAATATCACATTTTCCACACAGCTTGTTCCCCCATTCCACTCATCTGACCTTGATAGAAATCAGACACAATCACCTTGAAAAGTCCTTTAAATCTGGAATTCTGGTGGGAAATTCACCGTCCTGGTGTTTTCTGGTCAAAAATACATTCTGTAGCATTGTGAATCCCGCCTGGTGACGAAGGAGAGAAACGGCAGCAAACGCTGGGGCGAAATTGAATTGATACATTTCACACATTCATCATGGCGGTGGGAAAATAAAACAGGAATGTGCAGGAGGAGCGATTCCTCCCTGACCCGTGAACGGTGAGGAGGAAGAGGTGAGATGTTTGAAAGGGAAGGCGTTGTGAAGGCCATGACATTCCTCCTCCTTCTCCTCTCCATTCATTCATTGCGGGAACCGGAGCCCGGCCCTCGGAGAGGGTGTCCTTCCCTGTGCCTCGGCCGGTCCTGCCCTTCCCTGCCCAGAAATGAATGCGTCCGGTATTTTTAGCCATTTTCTCCTCTCCGTTTCCTTCCTCCTGGCCGTCCGCTGCCTTCAGATCCCTGTCTGTTTGCTCAACAGAATCCCGTCGCCGTCCCTTTGGCCGCCTTCCTTCTTTTCTTTCTCTTCGCTGCGAGACAAACACACACACACACACACACACACACACACACACACACACACACACATACACAGTGCATGTGGTGGATGAGATTTTTCTCTTGGATTTTACCTTACAGCATTTTCATGAAGAAGAGTAATAAAACCAGAAAATGAGAAACTCCACAAGATAAATATATTTGGATTTATTTGACGACACAGATCTTTGGCATACAAATCCAAATATTTTTAATCCAAATATTAGTATCATATGATACAGTAAAATGGATATGGTGTGTGTGTGTGTGTATATATATATATATATACGTGTGTGTGTGTGTGTGTGTGTATATATATATATATGTGTGTGTGTGTGTGTGTGTGTGTGTGTGTGTGTGTGTGTGTGTGTGTGTGTGTGTGCGTGTGCGTACAGATGTATACATATATACAATGCCTGCTGCAAAAACACAAAACAGTCAAGCCTTGACTTACAAGTGCATCTTTTCCAAGA
>CAAKHD010003441.1:53944-66774 GCA_901007705.1 Fistularia tabacaria | reverse complement strand
TGATGGCTCTTTAACTATTCTTCGGCCTCTGACTGTTCTTTCCTCAATCATTGATTACATAATTATGTATATATAATATATATATTTATGTGTGTGTATTTATATATATATGTGTGTGTGTGTGTGTGTGTGTGTGTGTGTGTGTGTGTGTGTGCGTGTGCGTACAGATGTATACATATATACAATGCCTGCTGCAAAAACACAAAACAGTCAAGCCTTGACTTACAAGTGCATCTTTTCCAAGATACGAGCCGTCTCTCAGTGGATCTTATTTATTTTTTTCGGTTTGGGATGTGAGCCGAGATCGGAGTTCCGAGCATCAGGCTCTCATCACCTGCCACCAGGCGGTCCAGCGAGCGTTCACTCCACGTGGTGATCTTGTCATCTCTGTCGCATCACGTTGCTTTGTTTTGGCTTATTTTGGAGAATATCTTGGTTTTTAACCTTTAGGTCCTCAGGAAGTGAGTGCCAAAGGAAGTTCTATTCTTGGATATAAAGCAATAAGTCATGGAAAAAGATGAGCGCGGTGTGCTTGTTCTGGATTTGTCCATGAAAAGATGGAGAAGTTTTTGTCGGTGATTGTTTGATTATTTTTTTGTACATTATTTATTATTTGTAAAGTAACTTTTTCTTATTTAAAAACAAAACCATAATAGCGTTTCAATTCATTTTAATGGGGACATAGAGTCAAATACACAAGCACATTGAGTCACGAGCTCCCTCACAGAACCCATTCAGCTCCTAAGTCAAGGTTCGACTATCAGTATATTTTTTGAAGAGGACGGAGTGTAATTTGGGCTGAGCATGCTGAATTCAGAGTGTAATAACCAGAGAAACCAAATGGGTCTCTGAACCTACCGGTCCTGGTTCCTGCAGAAGGTGGTGAGGATGGCCGGGATGAAGGTAGCTTCTTCCAACCCTGCTGAGGAACCCTGGTGCAAACCAGTCGGAAGGGATCATTGGCGTGTAGCGAGCCATAACTGTCATCGGCTGTCTAGCATCCCCATTGCTAAATCATTTTCTGGGAGGAAAAAATCTTTCTCCTGTTTGCGTGACGCCCCAGTTGCAGTGTCTGGGTGAGCTGTGGATTGTAGGGATAAATCACTCCTATATCAATGTTTGTTTTGTTGCTGTTCTCTGCAGGTCCGTAAACACACGGACTATGTCCTGCAAATCGGTTCATTCAAAAAAAAATGTTTTTCTTCTCAGGATCTGAAGAAGCCCTTTGACAAAGCCTGGAAGGACTACGAGACCAAAGTGTAAGACATGTCCCATTGTTCTCTTCCCGTATAGTTGTCCCCTGCTCCGCCAGCTTATCAAGTGCTCTGAATTTGGTTTTGAGTCCGCAGGTTGTAAATCATGGAACTCTTTTCACTTCTAAACTGTAAACCGACCAGACGAACGGTGCAGGCGGGGTTTTACAGGCAGCCCATAGCTGTCACATAAACACAATATGGAAAAAAAAAAAAAGCTGCCGCCCCGTCAATCAAATTTCCTCTCATTTACTTGGAACGGCCGACGTTCAACCAAACAAACCAACGCATATTAAATCAGTTTGTAATGCAGACTGAGGTGATATCACCGCAGGTTATAGTCAGACAACATGCAGACGCTTCCTTCACGCCACACACCCGTGTTTTGATTTTGCTGCGGTGCCACTTGCCGATATTTTAGCCTCGTTGTATGACCTGAGCGAACTCATTTCACCAGCACCAAGATAGAGAAGGAGAAGAAGGAGCACGCCCGGCAGCACGGCATGATCAGGACGGAGATTAGCGGGGCGGAAATTGCCGAGGAGATGGAGAAGGAGCGGAGGTTCTTCCAGCTGCAAATGTGCGAGGTGAGTTATCGGTCTTGTCGGCAGATTGCGCCGATTTCCTGCTTCATCATCAAAATAAAAACGGCAACTCCTGAAACACCTGGAATAAATGTGAGAGTAAAGTTACCTGCCTTCGGCAAAATGAGAGTAGTCCTGCTACGGTGAACGGAAGTGTGTCGTGCCACTGAAAATATAATGTAGAAGAATTCAGTCTTATAACGTTTAGTAATTATAATGATCCTCCATCTCCACTGCGTGTGCATCTGCTGTCTGCAGTATCTCCTCAAAGTCAATGAGATCAAGATCAAGAAGGGAGTGGACCTGCTGCAGAATCTCATCAAGTACTTCCACGCGCAGTGCAAGTAAGTCACGTCTGGATCCTTCCTGTCTGAGATCCTTCTCATCTGAGGCACCTCGGGGCGGAACCTAAGAGTGAATAACACTCTTCTCGCTCAGTTTCTTCCAAGATGGCCTCAAAGCCGTGGACAACCTGAAGCCCTCCATAGAGAAGCTGGCTACGGATCTGCACACGGTGAGAACATCGGCGCCTGTCGCTCAAGCGGGTCCACGTGGGCTTTTCCTGAGTCCCACCGTCTGCTTTGCCCAACCAGATTAAGCAGGTGCAGGATGAGGAGAGGAAGCAGCTGACTCAGCTGCGGGACGTCCTGAAGACGGCTTTGCAGGTGGAGCAGAAGGAGGTAACAAACACCAACTTCTATGTATTTGTATTTGGATGCTGACAAATTTGCTCTGGTGGCAGCTGGACTTGGTACTTCTCCTTGAAGACCCCCCCCCCCCCTCCCCCCCATCTTCATCCCAGAGGTTCTCAAGCTCTCACAGGCTGTGGGGAGCTTCTGGTTTATACCTACTCACAGGGTTCAGAGTGTTTCACTGTTGTGAAACAAAAGCCATATATTAAGTCACACACACACAAACCTTCTGCGAACGTTGGGCTCGCTCAGTGCCGGATGATTCCCGACACATTTCCGCTGTTTCTTCAGAAATTGTATTTTCCTTTTTAAATCTGTGGCTCCTGGTCTCACTTGAAGATTGTTTTCTTCTCCCCCCCCCCTCTTTTTTTCTGCCTCCATCCTTCTCTTGTGAAACAAGTCCAGAAGAGTAAGTGGATTTCTGGATAATAAATAGACACCTGTGGTTGTCTTTATTCTGTCATTTGAGTTAATCGTAGTCCGTGTGTGTGTGTGTGTGTGTGTGTTTGAGTTCTTCTACGACAGCAGTTAATCTCTGTTTGGTCACACTATGGCCAAACCCAGTGTGTGTATTCACCCAACAGGCTCCGCCCAAGTTGAGGTCGCTGATAAGAGCGAACACCAATAAAATTGTTAGCACAACATCAAGTGCCTGGTCTTCAGTTGCCGTCCATGCAGTTTCTTCCAGGGTTCCCAGAGAGGAAATAACACCTTGTTATGCTCCATCTTCCTTGACAGCTCTTTTTGACCAGCTAGTCCAATATTCCAAATATACTGCATTCAGGAATTGCAGTGAGATGGATTTTGTACTTTTTCCAAAATCATGCAGGAGGTTCATTTGAGACCCTAAATTGTCGAGACATGTGAATGAGGGGGTGAATGGTATCGTGTGTCTCCATATGTGTCCCTGTGATTGGCCGGTCCGGGGTGAACCCCGCCTCTCGCCCAATCACAGCTGGGATAGGCTCCCCCCCCAGCGACCCCTGAGTGCAGGATTAGCGGGGGAGTGGATGAATGAATGAGATTCAGCTCCTTTTACTTTGTGTTCTCCATATGGGTTGCTTCACGCATGTGCACGAGCGTGCAAACATCTGCAAGGTGACTGTTCTTACCGAGAGGTCCAGAACAGGCCATGGTCTTTCTTTTGCTCCCATTTCAACGCACAAGCTTTATGCAAATCTCCAGTGCTGCTTCCACCGCCGGCATGCGTGCCCTGTAACCCTTGCCTCCTGTGTTTGTGCGTGCGTTTCCTCCAGGATTCGCAGGTGCGTCCGAGCACCACCTACAGCCTGCACCAGCCACAGGGCAACAAGGAACACGGCACCGAGCGCAGCGGGTACCTCTTCAAGAAAAGTGACGGGTGTGTTTTTTTATTTTGTTTCCAAAAAAGTTAAAACATTGTCAGCGCTTCCACCTAACTGAAAGACGATTAGCGGTTGGATCCCCACTGGGGAGCCTTTTTTGTGGAGTCTCCATGTTCCCCCCGAGTCTGGGTTCCTCCTACAGTCTCTGGGTTCCTCCTACAGTCCAAAGTCATTGCAGTAAATTGGAAAAATCACCCAGATGACACAAGTGATATATGTGTCCCCCCTCCAGGTTACGGAAAGTGTGGCAGAAGAGGAAGTGCACGGCAAAGAATGGATACCTCACCATCTCCCACGGCACCGTAAGCTCACCGACTCGAGGTTTTCAAACCACAGACGCGTTTATTCCGATGCAGAAATGAAAGAGCATCCAAAGCAGTCCATCTAATCTTTGCCGAAGGGGCGGCTTGTTGCCGTCGGCGCCCCTCACGCCTTTTTTTCCACCTCCCCCTCGTAGGCAAACCGACCGCCGGCCAAACTCAACCTGCTCACCTGTCAGGTGAAACACAACCCTGAGGAGAAGAGAAGTTTCGACCTCATATCCCGTACGTACAACCCTGCTGCCGACATCTCTCCAATGCACAGAGCTTGAAAGCCAAGAGATTCAAATAAGCGTCTAAACCTGTTATTTAGATGGTCTGAGTGGAGCTAAATGTACTTATCCAAACCCCAGGCTGACAGGTGAGGTTAGACAGAAACCTCCAGGGAGTGTGATGATGTTTGCAGATGACATTGTGATCTATAGTGAGAGCAGGGAACAGCCGGGGGAGAACCGAGAGAGGGGAAAGGACTGAAGGTCAGACAGAATACCGTAATTTACGAACTATTGAGCGCACCTGACTATAAGCCGCACCGGCTAAAAATAAATGTATCGCTGTCTTCGTCTTCCTCCTGCGCACCGAAACCATTAGTCGTCTTCTTCAGTGTCGGAATTGAACAGCCTCAGAAGCTTGTTAGCCCTTAAAAATCCAGCTCGTTAGCCCTAAAAAAAATCCATACATTAGCCGCAGTGTTCATAGCGTGTGAAAAAAGTAGCGGCTTATAGTCCGTAAATTACGGTACATGTGGGAATCAGATGGACCCAAGAGGAATGGTGAGAGTACAGAGAGTGGAGAGAAGAAGGTGGAAAAATTTCAGAGTTCCGATTTTCAACAGTCCAGAGTGATGGAGAGGGTGGAGAAAGAAGTGCAAGCAGGTTGGAACGGGCGGAGAAAAGTGTCGGGGGGTGGAGGAGTATGATTGGGAAGGTGGAGCGCAGAGATTTTGGAGGTTTTTCTTAGGAAGTTAGGAGGACAGAGAGGATCAGGAGGGAGTCCATCAGAGGGACAGCACGTTAGATGTTCTGGAGATAAAGTCACACTGAGATGGTTTGGACATGGAAAGAGGAGGGATGGAGAAGACCTGGGTAGAAGGATGCTGAGGCTGGAGGAGGTTTATGGATGGAGGGATGGAGGGGAGGTGATGAAGGCGATCGAGGCAGGTGATTGGCTGTAGCGCCTGAAGGGAGCAGCCCAAAGGAGAAGAAGACTTCTCCAAGGCTTCCGATGTTAAAGTCCATGCATCTTGGCCTTGGGCCTTTACAGTCTCCTTCATCCGTGTCCTTTCATGATTGCAGACGACAGAACATATCACTTTCAGGCCGAGGACGACCAGGACTGTCAGATGTGAGTGCTCCTTCCTCCCCGTTCCTTCCTTCCCTCACAGTTTCTGGCCTTAGCGCATCCTGTTTGTCACCTCAACCACTTTCCAAACACACTTCCTCTCCAACGCCCTCGTCTTTTGCTCCCCCCCTGCTCCGCTCCGCCCTTCAACCTCCTCTCACCACCTCCCCCTCTCTCCAGCTGGATCTCGGTGCTCCAGAACAGTAAGGAGGAGGCGCTGAACCAGGCGTTCAAAGGGGACCAGCATGTTGGCGAGAACAACATCGTCCAGGAGCTGACCAAGGCCATCCTGGGCGAGGTGAAGAGGATGACCGGAAATGACGTGTGCTGTGACTGCGGAGCTCCCAGTAAGCGAAGAAAGAAAAGCCACATTTCTTCAGAGAACCCGGAGGAGATGCTCGCGGACAGAACACGCAAGATCCCACCGAGGACCTTCTCGCCCTAATACCGCCCTCTTTCTTTTTATTACTTTCAGACCCAACGTGGTTGTCCACCAACTTGGGCATCCTCACCTGCATCGAATGCTCCGGGATCCACAGGGAGCTGGGAGTCCACTACTCCAGGATTCAGTCGCTCACCCTGGACATGCTCAGCACCTCAGAGCTCTTGGTAAATCACCGATACCCCCCGTCTCATAGATTTTCCCGTAGCGATCTCCCTTCAAACTCCTGGGCAGGATGAACCTGGAAGGAGCGACAGGGAGGTGAGAAGGTTTCAAAGGAGCTGGGACGCTCTCCTGTCCCGACCGCGGTACTTCCTCCATACTTGTTGCGGCCTTGGTTTGGTCAGCATTCTGTAATCGCCATTTGTCGAGGAGATTTACAGTGGCAAAGTTGTGTGGCGACAAGGAAGAAATGCAGCCGCTCATTATCGCACGGGTCGGTCGGGACGCCCGCCGTAGCATTCATGGAGGTCGGCATACCTAGAGTTTAGGATTTCAGCTGCAACCAGAAGACATTGAATTATGACTTTCAGATTGATGCATATGGCCGAGAAAATAGCGTGTAACCGTGTGTGTTTGTGTGTGTGTGTGTGTGTTCCACAGCTGGCCAAGAATGTGGGGAATGCGGGCTTTAATGAAATCATGGAGGCTTGTTTATCTGCTGAAAATGTGGTGAAACCCAACCCGGCCAGCGACATGTAAGTCACCCTTCATTCTCTGGCCACCTCTCCATCTGCTCCGCCGGCCTTCCAATTGATCTGCCGTCAGGCTGGGATCATTAGCGGGGAAGGGACAGTCAGTTATTGATCAGAGTCACCATTTGATGCTTCAACCAGAAAACTGTCTGACCTGGAAATTCTCAACATTGCCGGTGGCTTTGGCCCGGAGCAAAACCAGAAGACGACAAAACTATCAGAAAAGCTACACCAGGGAGCCACTTTGAAAATGTAATGCTAAACATTTCTGAACACTCTATATATCTACTTTATATGTATAACATATATCGTTTACCTTGCATAACAACATGAACATGTATTGCCCAATAGGATTCTGTACATTTGTGGCTATTCACTCAATTATTGACATGTCATATAGAGACAAATATAAATCCATATATAGTTCATCTCCTCGTTCTGAAGCACTGATGTGATGATGCTTCAGTCACAGGAACACAAATGCATCCCACAAATAGCCCCCAGATTGTGACTCGGTCAAAGGAGAGCGGGTAGATTCTTTGGGAAGCATCTTGACACCCAGTGAATTTGAGTGACCTGCGACTTTCCCCCCTGAACTCTTCCCACCAGGCAGGCGAGGAAAGATTTCATCACCGCCAAGTACACAGAGAAGCGCTTCGCCAAAAGGACGTGTCCCGACGCCGCGTCAAGGCTCCACACGCTCTGCGATGCCGTGAAGGCCCGGGACATCTTCTCCCTGGTGCAGGTCTACGCCGAAGGCGTGGACCTCATGGAGCCCATTCCTCTGGCCAACGGACACGTCAGTACACCTCGTGCGTTCTGTCTGGCTTCGACGTGTTTGCTAAAGTTCCACACTAACGTTCGTTTCTGCTCCAGGAACAAGGGGAGACAGCTCTCCATCTGGCCGTCAGACTGGTGGACAGGACTTCTCTCCACATCGTGGACTTTCTCACCCAGAACAGGTGGGCTCCACAGGATCTTTTTTTGCGTGCTCCCGGAGAGCACGTCGAAGTAGCAGAACTCTGCTCGGTCCTCTGCTTTTTTTTTTTTTTTTTTTGAAGTTTCGCTTCAGTCGGCCAGAAGACAAAGCGAGACCTTCACTCGTAACTTCTTCATCAGTGTGAAAATACAGCACGGCGTCTCAGCAAAGCAGAGATGAGAACTCTGGACACTGTCTGTGTTCGCTTTATACTTCCTGTATGCATTCATGTAAACTCCCAACCATTTTATTAAATTACATTTAATTGTAAAGCAGTTAAAGAAGTGCCCTGGCATTTATGGGTGAGAATTATTGCCAGAGTGAGACCTCAATCGCCGCTCAGGTGGCCCAAGCGGTCGTCATGGGACCAAATGTCCCTGGTTCGATTACCCCGAGCCCCTTCTGAGCCTGTCAAAGTACCGTTGAGCAAGACACCGACACCGCCCACCCCTCGGGTCCATCAGGGGAGAAGTTGTGCTGCGTGTAGAACTGAATGCAACTAAATTAAGGCTTTCTTTGTCTTCTTCTTCTAAAAGTTTGACTCTTCACATCACAGTGTTTCACCCAAAAGATTTATTTTCTCTGTGTGCGTGTGTGTGTGTCTGTCTGCGGCGGCAGTTTGAATTTGGACAAGCAGACGGCCAAAGGCAGCACGGCTCTCCACTACTGCTGCCTGACTGACAACAGTGAGTGTCTGAAGCTGCTGCTGCGAGGGAAGGCCTCCATCGAGATCGGTAGGAGAACAGAACACACTTTCAGCCGCGCCGGCCACCTCTCCTTTAGTTGTCGCCCTCCTCCTTCCCCCCAGCCCTACTGTCTTTGCTCCTGGCAGAGGGAGTACAATGATATCCCAGCTATTAGCTTGTATTCACTGCTACAATATAAGGGTAATTCACCGCTAATAGGTTATTACCGTCATTTTCGGACAATTGAGTGCACCTGAATTTGACCCGCACCCATTAAATTTCAAAAGAAAAAAAATTGCTCTATAAGCCGCAGGTGTTCATTTCTATGTAAACAGAGATTTTTAATTTTTTTTTTTAACCGTAAATGCTTTTTTTCCTGAACAGTGCCTGTAATATGTCTGGTTGAAAAAATTAAAATTACAGTCGCCTACCAGGAAAAGTCAATTGGTCGCTGTCTTCATCCTTATCCTAAAACTAAAACTACTAAAATCGTTGTCTTCAATTTCGAAAAGTAAATGGCCTCAGAATTCCCTCGTAACACACTCCTTAGACTCTCTCTCGTCGTTGCTCTCAATGTCGCTTTCGTCCAGGTGCGAATTCGTGGTCTTCACCACGCAGCCGTCCAGCCTCTCTAAACCTGTTCGTGCATTGATACCAAGCTTGCCTGCGGCGGCTCTGTTTCCTTCTTCGACAGCCAGATCGATCGCCTTTAACTGGAAAGCAGAATCGTATGCATTTCACAGTGTGTTTTCCCTGATGAGCATGAAGTCCAAAATTACTGAGCTAGAGAATTTAGTGAAAGTGCATTTGATTAAACAGTTTCATTGGTCCACTGTGACCTGTTCGCTAATTTCATTGGTCCAGTGTGATGAGGCCAAATATTTCTTCAGCATGAAGCTCGTTAGCCCGTAAAAATCCATAAACTAGCGGCATCATTGTTTGTGTACAACGCATGTGAAAAAAGTAGCGGCTGATAGTCTGGAAATGACGGTACATGAAAGGGTAAGGTCGTGGTTAATGAGGATAGCATAGCTTTTCACTGGACCTCCTGCATGTGTTTGGACTGGGGAGGAACCCCATGCAGACAAGGACAACATAGAGGCTCCACACAGAAAGTTCCCCTGCGAGTATCCAACCAGGGATCTTCTGCTGTGAGGAGGAAGCGTTAGCCACTGCGCTTTTCTTTCAGCCCAGGCCAAAACGCTTTGCTGTGGGTCTGAGTGGGCTGAAGAGTTAATGTGGCCTCCTTATTAGTCAATCTGTGAAGGAGAAGCACGGGGTGGCTCTTTTATTACTCTGTCATTCCAGTCCAAACTGCGCCGACCTCCTCAGTTCCTATGACACGAATGAGTGGTCAGTGGAAGGTGGAGAGGAGACCCAGAGCAGCTCGTCCCCTCTCCGCTGAGCTGCGGCCACAAACCACTGCCTTTTTAAAAACCCAAACAGCAGCCGTGGCTCCAAAACTCCCTTTTTCATGCTCTATTAAAGAGCTGCTCCGCTCAATAAGGATTCAGGGGGCAGTCGTACAGCCGATTCTCCGTGGATGAAAATATTTAAAAAGGCAGATTACAGATAATGCATGAATGTAACGTCCCAACGCATTAAAGATGCACTCAGCCTGATACTTGGACCGCATTTCATCGCTCCTTCTTGACATGTTCCTTTTGTCCTCGCTCAAACCCTGTGGAACAAGTCCTGGCCAGCAGACCGTGGCAGCTCTCTCACAGCACTAATCTTACTGCCGAGGCCTGACCTCAACAAAACAGGCAGATAATAGATGCAGGGAGGAGGAGGAGCGGGAGAAGTTCTCTGTGGGAAACGGTCTAATTGCACATTTGTCATGTCGCCATGAAAAGGAGGCCGTGAGTCTGTTCTCATGTGGGCTGTCGTTACAACGCTGATTGTGTGCGGTTTTTGTTTCGGCCCTGCAGCCAACGAGGCCGGGGAGACGCCGCTGGATATCGCCCGAAGGCTGAAGCACCTTCAGTGCGAGGAGCTGGTGAGCCGACGGTCGTGGCTTTGCAAGCAAACGTCTCCCTTCAGTCTGAGGCCGCGGGGGTCACCTGTCATTACCTGTGTGCACAGCTGAACCAGGCGCTGGCTGGGAAATTCAACGCCCATGTCCACGTAGAATACGAGTGGTGCCTGCAACATGAAGACCTCGATGAGAGCGATGAAGATCTGGATGAAAAGGTAACAGACCTCCTTCTAGAAAGTTTGGTTCAGAATGTAGGAGCTAATTGATTTTCTCATCTGGTGTCTGCAATAAAACGTCTGTTCTATCGGTCCAGCCCAGCCCTCACCGAAGAGACGAGCGCCCAGTCAGCTGCTACACACCAGGAAGTAACTCCCATCTGGGCTCCGGCAGCCGCGACAAGGATAAGCAGCGTGGCTACCTACCCAATCTGGTCAACAACGAAACCTACGGCACCATCCTCAACACCAGCTCGCCCCAGGCGGGCCTGCCCGCCGCCGCCCCGGCTCCGCCCCTGCCCCCGAGGAACCTTGGTAAGCGGACGTCTTAACTGACAGCCGTGGAGGACATGAAGGTCGGAGACGTGGTCGCATGGTGAATTTGTCCGGGGCCCGGCTCTCAGTTGCCGACTTCACCATCCTAACAGATGGAGCCGCCGAAGACAGTCTGATGTAGGCGCGGTTTGAGAACCTCGGCGCTCTGCAGTTCGGCCGCCGCGGCCCCTCCATTCCTGTCAGCCTTTAATAACGTTAGTGGCCGTCTGGAGTGCTGCCAGGGGGCGGAGCCGCGGAGCCCAGATGTGTTCCTCGTTCCCTCTTTCCATTAACCGTCGCCCTCAATTACACTCAGATGGAAGGGGTTTGACTTCTCCAGTCGAGTGTGCTCCTGCCTCCTCCCCTCTGACGAGCCTTCTCCTTCTCCCTCAGTCCAATTCACCTCTCACGGAGGGACCGGTCATCCGTCGGCCTCCAGCGGATGGAAGCCCGGCTCCCTGGACCTGATGGGGCGGCAGAGGTCGTCCTCAGATCCTCCAAACATGCACCCTCCGCTGCCCCCCATGAGACTCACCTCCACCGGAGGTATGTACGCCACAAACCGGGTCCCACCTCCTCACGCCGCCTGACGGGTGTGTAACGATATTTTTGCACCGTAGGTCCGGGTCCTTCTGTGGCCAAGATGGAGGCCATGAGCATTCACAGCAAGTCCAACCTGGGGCCGGCGGGTTCGAGGGCAGCTCCGCCCAAATCCCCAGCAGGGTGAGGAGATAGGACAGAGGAGTCTGAGCTCCTCCGCGCACACCACATTTAAGGGCGTGCTTCTTCTCCGCCTCACGGTTCGATTCCGGTCCACCAGTCGACAACTCAATTCGAATATATTATACTATGCATCAGTTCTCTATTTTTCCAGACGTGGTTGGTGATGTTACCGAAGTATTTTATTTTTGCATCGAAGCATGGGTCTTGTCCAGTTGGCGCCTTCCAGTAACTTTGTAAAAACCAAAATGTTCCCAGATATCCTCCTTCAAATTGGATCGTTTTTTTGATTGCTCTTCGGCCGCTGCTGCTTCGTTCCTCCGCCATGTTGCATCTTGTTTTGTGTTTTTTACTGGTATCTTGCCAGTACTGTACTTTAAAACTATATTATCAAGGCAGAAATGGGAAACACAACCATCAAACTTGTTTTATTTTCACTTTCACAATCGTTGATGTGACTGAACTTCATCGATTCCGAATCATCGGATGAAGCATCTTGATGCATCTTTGAATCCATAATTTTCCTGCACTCTGCGTGCGCGTGCGTGCACTGCAAGCTCCTCTGTCGGAGAACCCTGACGCTCCCAGAAGGGTTCTCGCCCGTTTTCGACTCCAACCCGCGCTCATTATTTCAAGGTTACAGACCCAAACGTCTGCTTCGCTCTGTTTGGCCAATACACCTTTGTAGGTTGATATCAAAGGGCCGCCTGCTGGTGTTGTGTTTATATTGTCGGAGATTCCTTCTATCTCAGGGTTTCTTCTCAGGTGAGCTGAACGCATCTCTTGTTTTACAGCAACGACAAAGGCTTCATCCGAAAACCTCTGAATCGAACGGAGTCCGTGGAACGGCCAGGTGAGCGAGCTCGGGAAAAGAACTTTCCAGCAAGATGTTGAAGTCGGTCGTCTGGCCGACTCCACCGTGGAAGCTGCGAGCTTGTTGTCTTTGTGATGTAATTTCCTCTTCCTGTTACAGCCAAGGAAGTACCAGGATGCCCCCAGAACTCCACAGGTCAACCCCTGCCTCTAGCCCCTGTGCCGAGGAAGGCCTACCCAGTGAGTCCTCCCTTTTCTGTCCCTCCTCTGTCATCCGTGTTGTGGGGATTCAAAAGTGCTAATTGCATGTGTGTGTGTTCCTGGCCGTGCTTTACCCCCCCCCCCCCCCCCCCCCCCCTCCGCGGCTCGTGTTCCGTCCCTTTTTCTCCACTATACTGTCGGGGCTGCTCCGCCAGGGGCGGCCCTGCGGCCC
>CAAKHD010003441.1:40376-52768 GCA_901007705.1 Fistularia tabacaria | reverse complement strand
CCCCCCCCCCTTTTTTTCCGGCGAGCCCCCCCGCACCCCCCGCCCCCCCCCCCCCGCCCCCGACCCCCCCCCCCCCCCCCCCCCCCTCCCCCTTCCTCTCACTCCATTTTTTTCCTTTTATACTCCCTCGAAAATCCCAGAGTGATACTACTGGAAGCCCCCGGATGAGGAGTGAGTCTGCTCCATCTCCAGCTCCTTCACCGTTTATTGGTCCGTTTCCATGCTGTCTTGTTTGACCCTGTGGAGTTTGTGCAAACACTGTCGGAGCAGAAACATGTCCGAGTTTTCAATTTCAGGTCTAGAGGACTTTAGAACAATGACAAGGAAGGGTTTCGGTATTTACCTCCTTGTCACTCAAGGTAATTAACCTGGGAAAAATTTTTCTTCACCTCCACTTTAGAGCCAGATCTCCATAGAGGTTCGGTGTGCTGTGGTTCTGTAGGTTCCCTTGTGCTCGTATCAGGTTCTGTATATTCACTGTGCGATCGAGCAGAGCAGTTTGGTTTTACAGATAAATGTAGTAAATACAAGGAGAGCTCACTGAAACGCCATTGAGCACACTGGAAGTAAATGTTCAGGTGTTGTCCAGGGTCAGCGGCTGCACTGAGGCGCCACCTGGAAAATGAAATTCAAATTCAAACCGCATTTCTGACTCTTTGATTGAGATCATTTAGATCACTTCAAATGAAGCCGCGGAGTGTTGTAGCGGGCGGCAGTGCTGCCTGGCTGATCCCGAGCCCTGACGCGTCCCCCCTCTGTTGGTTGTGCATCCTTGTAGCACAGATGAGTGTTGTGTTGTCGTCAAGCTCACACCTCCCCCCCCCCCGTGCTTCGTAGCTCTGACCCAGGAATGGGCAGAAGTACTTGACCGGCTTTTCAACAACTTCTAACCCCCCCCCCTCCCTACTTTCCTTCACAGCTGGGCCACATCGAGGGGGATCCCATGAGAAGAGGAGCTTTTCCCGTCACCTTTGTGCACTTCATCGCTGACTGAAGGCTCCCCGACCTATGTGTGCGTGCGTGCATGCGTGCGTCTCAGGAGCTCCCAGCCGTCGTCATCCCACTGCAAGTTATTTGAAAATCAAGCCCTTTTTTTTTCTTCTCCCCCCTGAATCGTGAGAGAGCTCGTCCAAGTGTCGCCGCCATGTTGCCCTGGCAACGGGAAGTCTCGGGACCACACAGAGCTTTCCGGCTCACTGTCGAGGTTTCTGGCCGAATAAATCGCAGCGGACAACCTCTGGCGATAAATGCACTTTCTTTGTGATTCTCTTTGCGACCGGAGACGTGATGAAGGTCGTCTGTGCAGAAATTCTCCCTCTCTTTTCTACCGGGCAGTCTGGATGCCGCACACGTGAACGGATGCTTAGATTCCATCTTCAGGCTTTTCCAGACAGTCTCCTGCTTTCTGGGGAGGGGGGTTGTGTGTCTCCTATTGGTGCTAAGTTAACCCTGGAAGCCGGAAGCGGACCAGTTCCAGTGACTGACTAGGGTGAAAGGAGGGATTCCACACGCATCACACCTGAAAGGATCCACCCCCTCCCCCGACGATGCGTCTGGTCCAATGAATGCTGAGTGTGTCTTGAACTATCATCTGCCTTGTTAAAAGAGTGTGTGTGTGTGCGTGCGTGTTGTGTCTGCGCCATATAAGCTGAGGCTGAAGAACATGAGAGAAATGAGAGCGGAGTGACTCGAGTTCATCCTCGTTGCCTTCGAGAAGACGAGCGGATTCGTTTGTTTATTTTTCCGCACAAATGAGCTGAAACTAGTCGTTGCCTCCGGTCGGCAGCGAGGAGGCCCGTGTCCCTCCGCACGGACGCCTCTGTGACGTAGGAATGACCTGTAATGCTGCAGGACGAGCACAGAGCGTGCGTTTGTGTTGCAGAGCAACTTTTGTTCCGTTGATAAATACTGTATTAACCTGTAAACACAGCCTTCCACTGATGTGTGACGTTCAAGGTGAAGCTGACGCTTCTACCTTCTTCAGGTTTCACATCAGCTCACTGGAAACAGGAGGATCCAAAAGACATCTTTGCGTGTAAATAGATTGGGTTGTGTTTGTTGATATTTAAATGTAAGTAAAGCAGTTAACCCAGGCAGTAAATGTCTTAATGCACTATGGTGAGGAGTAGTTACCTCAGCTGGACGTATGTGTGTGTAAGTATGTATATATGTGTGTGTGACACACACACATAAATGGAAACATAAACTTGTCATTAACTGTCTTTTCCATCACTGCATCAACTCTATTGTGTGAATAATGGGGGAATGAAACTGGAATAAACCTGAAACATTGATGTGTTGGTGTGCTTTTGTGTGTGTGTCGTATACTTTGGAGGTGTGATTCTGAGAATCAGATGCTGATTCAAGGGCTCCCTCTGATGGTGTCTGGGGAGAAGAGGACGTCACCTGTGGTCGGCACAAGGAAGTAAACGTTCAGATCTCAAAAACAAGGTTTGTGAATCTTCTCCAGTCAAATCCAGACACCCAGAAGTTCCAAAGCTCATACTCTTTGTCATCTCTCAAACCCCTGTCAGGCCATCTTTTGGAACCTCGACTTTGATTCTGTCGTTGAAGATGTTCCTCATATTCATCCCAGAGGTTCTTCACCTCTTAAGTTTCTGGTGGTTAACTTTGGGGCCGGGGGTCGGAGGTGTCCCAAGTCAGGATTGTTCGTTATGGTTAATGTACAAAACAAGACCGTCGGACCACCTGGGTTGAGGTGGAGGTGGAGGGTCACCAGGGCCTGGTTTGGGTCTTCAACCTCTCCAGGTGAGTTGTAGAGTGCAAATGGATCTGCAAGTGTGTGAGAATGCAGGTTTAGTGGGTTCTGTCCAATGAAGATCTCTCCAGTTTGACAAAGATGATCTCAAGCGACTTGTCTTCTCGGGCCAGATCGCAGACCTTGCTGTCTACAGAGATGCCATCCTGGTCCTCCAGGTGTAGGTGGACCACCGAGTCCTGCCCTGAAGACGTGTATCTCGTGTGTCGGGCCATCTCTTTGTGCAGAGGTTGTTTAGTGTCACAAATCTAGAGGTAGGACACCACCTTCTGGACCTGGAGTCTAGATGTTCTCTAATTGGGGTGCTCTGGTCCAGGACGCCTGGACACAAAGTCCACAATGGGTTCTACGCCATGAAATGCAATAATGATTGTGAGGACCTCTTGCCAGGACAAGATCTGACGTTTGACCGGGATGGATATGAATGCCTGAGAAGCTACACAGACATTCCTAAGAACCATTCGGCAGCAAAGAAATGCAATGATTCTCCAAAAAAGACCACCACTCATTTATTTTCAGACATTTCCAACCCAGTCAAAGGAGGACAGAGGGGTTGCAAGCAAACGTGCAGAGATGTCAGGATAAGTACCAGAAGTGGTCGGTGAACCGTTTGGATTCCTGAGCGGCTGACTGTTAAAACCAGGAAACACAAGATTTGGTACCACGTTACTTTTCCGAGGTTTCAGGCAGAAACAAAACCGGTACAAGAGTTTGAACTCCCATGTCGCTCAGTTTGTCGGCCGTGTACCTTCATGTGGGAGGGAGCCACTATCATACTGATCTAAGCCTCACAAAAGAGTTTTCAAAAGGAACGGCAGAAACCGTCAGAGATCAGAGCAGAAAGGAAAAGGCAGTTCTGTCACATGATCCGTACGCTGTGTGCCATTTATAGCAAACCAGGTAACCAAAAAAAAAAAAAAAAATCTTCACAGTAGATCTGTTTAAGGTGGACATTTAAGAGTACCGATGTTATAGAGGCTTGAGGTTCTCCTGCAGAGGATTCTCCCTCCACAGCACAGCTGTGACCGAAAAAAAGGCAAACCTGAGGAAAGAGCTGGGGAGGGGGAGGGGGGCATTATTTCAATAGTTGCCGATGTCATTTGGTCCATCTGATGGATTCACCGGTGTTTGCGTTGCGTCTCCTTCTAAATGAGCTCCTGTCGGAGTCACTGCATGGAGTCTGCGGGCCCGACCTAATTAAACCTGCAACACATGGGCCTTAAAAGGGAAAATAGCGGCTCAGACACCCCTGTTCTGGATCATACCACCCCTCAGAACTCTGCGCAAATCTGTGTCCGTAAAAACCCTGAGGTCCAGATTTTGCACAAGGCCTGGGTGTCCGAGGCCTCAGGACTTGTCTGTCAGAGCACAGTCAAAGGAGGCCGACAGCACCT
Source organism: Fistularia tabacaria (assembly GCA_901007705.1). NCBI lineage: Eukaryota > Metazoa > Chordata > Actinopteri > Syngnathiformes > Fistulariidae > Fistularia > Fistularia tabacaria. The sequence goes on along the minus strand of CAAKHD010003441.1, from coordinate 48,595 downwards.
TGCAGATGGACTGAGCTTGTTCCTGTCCAGAGAGATAAACAGTCAGTGACCGGCGACATGCGCGCAGGAGATGCATCTGTATCATGTTCCCACTCACAGAGCTGCTGCACTGGTACACCCAGATGCTGCACTCTTCTTGTTTTGCATCGGTGGTTTTGAGAGCCAGGAGATTCTTCCCTGCGCCCAGACCGTCATCGTAGCAGAGCATTCGTACAATCAGGTATAGAGGGTGGCGGTGCAAGACGTCCTGTGGCGACATCAAAATGTATTTACTGAAAATGCGTGCTTCCAGTGGTGTGTATCGCTCGGAGCGCGGAGGCTGAGACTCACACACTGATCCAGGGAGGCCACTTTGACTCCATACTTCGACACACCCAGAATCATTTCTTCATCTCTGGGCACAAACGGGAGCTTCCCGTCTTGCTGTGGAAAGGAGAACAATGTTCTCTTAGATTTGTCAGTAGTCCGATACGATGAAGATGCTGCTCAGGTGGAGGCAGGGGACACACCTGAGCGGCGTCTATGTAGTTGATGAGGTCCAGAGGCTCCTGGAGTGTCCTGCTCATGCCAAACTGTAAATTCTCAATCGCTCCCACATACTTCACCCGGAACTCGGCACAGGTCTCGGATGTGCTGTTTCCTAGAGGAGTCGCGGAGGACACGGTCAGACCATTTGCCCGGCCGTTCACAGCCAGCGCCAAGGAAGTGCCCAGACTGACCTGAGCTCTTGGTGGAGTCTGTGTCGAGGCTGGCGACTGTGCTGGATCTGGAGAGGCCTCCCAAGCTGGAGTCCACGGACTGCAAAGTCACACAGTGGGCTGAGATGGACAAGCTAGGCGGCGTCTCGGCCATCGTGGCTCTCCGTGTTTGGGGACATTACCTTACTTTTGGTGCTTATCTCACTGCTCTGAGAGCTGCTGCTGCTGTGGCGCTTTTTGACCTTGCGGAACATCCTCTACTGCATCCTTGGCGAGCGCATCCAGCCCTCCTGCAGCACCTAACCTGAACGCCACCCACCAGAGTTCAACATAGGACTATTTCATTCAGTCTATCATCTTTAACCATCTGTGCATTACAGTACAGAACAATTCTGTCGGACCATCTGGTGATGCTCGACTGATCAAGGCATTCAGATATGCAATGATGAAGCCCCACCGACACATCTATCGTTCAGAGATGCAAGGAAAACCGACTGTTTTAAACGCTGCCCCCACTAGGAGGCACCAAAGTGCACGAGAAGGGTCACCAAGGGATTTCACTTGTTCACAGTAGCGATAAAAGTGGATTCATCAGAGAATGTTTGGAGCAAATGTGAGGAATATTTTCTAAATATCGAGGGCAATTATGATTTTTTTTACGTCCAAGTTTTCCATTCAGTTCATTTTCGGTTGATATTACTGCTTTTTCTTTTTGGGGGGGGGGGTATACTCTTAAGTATGAACATTTAGCTTCCCAATTTTCACCAATAAATCAATAAAACATTATTTTCTTTTTAAAAACAACGACCTGAAAATTCGCAGTGGTGGACAATCGCAAGCAATGTTTTTAAAAAATGTATATGAAGGTTTTCAACAACAAAATCATTGGTAAATTGGAGGATGATAACAACAATAATAATAATACTACACTATTATTATCATGATAATTTCAGTATTGTTGTTATTATAATCCTACAATTTTCCAGTATTTTATTGTTGAAAATCATCGAGTGATTATTATTTGAAAAACAAAAGCATGATTATCATCATTATTATTGTTGCTGTTACTTTTTCTGCTACTATTAAAAGTAAAAAAAATGCATTATTCTTATCAAAGCGAGCAGAGGAAATTGTTTCCCCCTCAGTGAAGAGCAGGAAATGACTTGTGGCACTTCCTGCTCAAGCGATGAAATAATGCGCTAAAAGAAACGAACAAAAAAAAAAATAAGACACCGAAATAGTGATGGAAAATGTTGCCAGGTCCGCCGCTTTTGACGCGTTCCTCTGAGGAAACCGAACCCCGGGTGTCCGAGCGGACCGCCGGCGGGGGTGGGCTTCCGCAGTGGAAGTTGACGGGGGTTTGCGGACAGTAACATGTAGAACCCTGCTCTAGGCCTTCTCCGCTCGGCGTTTGAAACCCCGCTCTGACGGGGGTCCCGCGGCAGCGCCTCCTGCTAGCTAGGCTCCGCCGCTAGCATACAAACTTCAGGACCCCCAGCGTGAGGAGCGGAGGAAACTACAGGTCCCCTCGTCTTCCTGCTCCGCTGCCTCCTCGCCGCCACCCGAAGTTACCGAGCGCCGCCTTGTATAGTCATTTTCTATTCCCAAAGTTATTTAAAGCATGAAACATACCCGTCGGTGCCGTAGTCGCTTCAGGGCGCCGATAACATTGTTTTCCCCCCTTTGAGACTTTCTGTTGACACTCCAGCTCCTCGTAGTTTCTCAGCCGCCACCCAAACCTACTTAAAGGGGCCGCGGCTGAAGTCGGCCCGCTCCTCAACCAAAACAGAGCCGGGTGTTAATCCCAGCGGGGTCGGGGTCCTAACAGGCACGCATTATTCATTTTAAACCGTACTCATACGTTAACTGTTTAATATTTAATTGTGTTGATTCTTTTTGTTTCTTTGACAGCTGCCGGTCGTCGCGGCTATTCAGGAACGTTTCCACGGGCTTGTGTTTCCCATCGGTGGTATTTTGGCGCATCACCGGAAGTGTGCCGTTCGGAAAGGGGCCGCCCCTCTCATTCATTCAACTGACGCTGCGACATAACAGAACATTTTCACATTTCTGTGTTTCGTGAAATACTATGCGCAATGTCTTCAAAACGCAAAGTAGAGATGATTGTTCCGGCAGAAGAAAGCGATCAGCTCTTAATTCGTCCTCTGTGAGTTCATTATTTATTTTTATTGTTTTCAACAATAGGCTTCTAATTTTGGAGAGAATTTTGGTAAATTTTGCAATTTTGCCGACATACGCTTTCTTTCTTGATGTTCTCCTTCTCAGGGGTGCTGGTCAAGAGGTTGGGAGGTCATGTATCATCCTGGAGTTCAAAGGGAGGAAAATTATGGTGAATGAATAATTGCTTCTTGGATCTATGAGATACAAAGGACATGGTTAAATTCAGACATTTGATCCAGCAAACCTCACCGATTATTGTAAGATAAACAGTAAAAATTGATTGGCTTGACCATATTGTAGTGAAATCAAGGAGTATTTTTAAATAATATAATCTATACATATGTAACTTGTGTTTGGCAGCTAGACTGTGGCATCCACCCAGGCCTGGAGGGGATGGACGCCCTCCCGTATATCGACCTGATTGACCCTGCAGAGATCGACCTGCTGCTCATAAGCCAGTAAGTCTCGTATTCTCCGACTTATGTCTTTCTCTCTGTATCTTTGACACGTAATGTAATCCATAATAGAAAACTTTGAATTTTAAACCACTGAGTTCTTTTGGGTTCTTTGGGTTCTCTTGCTTTTATCCTATTACATGGTGTATGCTAAGAGAATAGCTCAAATTGCAGTGTGTGTCCATTTTCCAGTTTTCACCTTGATCACTGTGGAGCCCTTCCCTGGTTTCTCCAGAAAACCAGTTTCAAAGGCAGGACTTTCATGACTCACGCCACGAAGGCCATCTACCGATGGCTTCTGTCAGACTACGTCAAAGTCAGGTCTGGAGGAAGCAGCGAACTCAGTTGAAAGACTGCTGAAAGCTTTGTTCGATTTTAAGGCAATATGCTTGTAATCTGATACTTTTTTGGGTTTATTGCAGCAACATCTCTGCAGATGACATGCTGTACACCGAGACTGATCTGGAGGAGAGCATGGACAAGATCGAGACGATCAACTTCCATGAAGTCAAGGAGGTGGCTGGGATCAAATTTTGGTGCTACCACGCCGGCCATGTATTGGGAGCTGCCATGTTCATGATTGAAATAGCTGGAGTCAAGGTAACAATTTGTCTCGTGCCAGGACATCTTGAATCCTGCACATTTGCTAAAACATGTTCTCTTTGCCCGCCCCCCGAAGCTGCTGTACACTGGAGACTTCTCCCGACAGGAGGACAGGCATCTTATGGCAGCTGAGATTCCTAGTGTCAAACCAGACATCTTAATCATAGTAAGTCAATAACTGCGCAATATTCTACTTGAAAATGTAGCCTTTTACAGGGCTCTTAACTTCTCTTCACAAACAAACAGGAGTCAACCTACGGGACCCACATCCATGAAAAGAGGGAGGAGCGGGAGGCTCGCTTCTGTAATACTGTCCATGACATTGTGAACAGGGAAGGTCGCTGTTTAATCCCTGTGTTCGCTTTGGGACGAGCTCAAGAACTGCTGCTCATCCTCGGTGAGAGAGTATCTGATTCCAGTGTTGGGAAAAGACACTTAGTGTAGTGTAAAAAAAACAACAAACACATTTCTTCTTGCATCTTGATTCCATAACCAATCAGTCACAACCAACTGTAGTTTGGCGTTCCATTTCCCCCTGTAGACGAGTACTGGCAGAACCACCCCGAGCTCCATGACATCCCCATCTATTACGCTTCATCCTTGGCCAAGAAGTGCATGGCTGTGTACCAGACCTACGTCAACGCAATGAACGACAAGATACGCAAGGCCATCAATATCAACAACCCATTCGTCTTCAAGCACATCAGCAACCTGAAGGTAAGGAGTGTCGCAGATCCGCCCCGCACTGGCTTGTCTTCTGGCCGAGCCGCTGCTCAATCATTTGTCTGGGGCACATTTCGTGATGAGAAACAAAATCTTACAACAGAAGTTTTCAAACAGCTTGAATCAGAGCTCTGAAAAATTTCCCCACGCAGATTGTGACACCAAAGTCGGACGCGTAGTAAACAGGGCAAAGGCGATTTAGTCATACATTGTTGGATTCAGGCTCCAGGTAGGTTGACTGGAACATTTCTCGTTTCGCTGGCGCTCACATGGTGTGTGCTGTCGGAGACAGAAAGGTTGATGTCGCACCCATTCGCTCCTAAGCCTGCAGACTGGAAAGCAGTAACCAACAGCTCCCGGCACGCCACAGAAATGCACAAGTAGGAAAAACGGGGGGTTACAATGAGGTTACAGGGTACGATGGGGAATAGTCTAGTTACACTTGATAAACTTGCTGTGACATCCGGAATCCCCAGAGCATGGATCACTTTGATGACATCGGCCCCAGTGTGGTGATGGCGTCCCCGGGTATGATGCAGAGCGGCCTCTCCCGTGAGCTCTTCGAAAGTTGGTGCACCGACAAGAGAAATGGCGTTATCATCGCCGGATACTGTGTGGAGGGCACACTGGCCAAGGTCAGAGTACGGAGGAATGCACATGGAACTCCACAGTAATTCATTGGGTCTAGAAAATCACAAGTAAATGACATTTCTCACTTATATTTGATAACAATTGTGCCAACGTAGGGGAATTTGATTTTTTTACTCCAACATATTCATATCAGCGCCCGAAATTCAGTGTTTATGTTGTGCTGTAATGTTGTTTTTTTCAATTGCCTGTGAGAGAAGCTGTAATTAAATTCAATGGCACATTTAAAAAGAAACTTACTGCGGTCATTATGTTCACTTCACAGCACATCATGTCTGAGCCGGAGGAGATCACCACCATGTCGGGACAGAAGCTGCAGTTGAAGATGTCCGTGGATTACATCTCGTTCTCGGCCCACACAGACTATCAACAAACCAGCGAATTCATCCGGGCACTGAAGCCACCGCATGTGGTATGAGGTCAAAATTCGATTGATAGTTCTCTGTATGGACCCGTTGGAGTGTTTACACATAAAAGAGAAGCTCTAAACTTCACAATCCTCTGATCTGCTTGTTACGTTTAGATTTTGGTTCACGGAGAACAAAATGAGATGGCCCGTCTAAAGGCTGCGCTCATCAGGGAGTACGAGGATAACGACCAGGTTCACATCGAAGTGCACAATCCTCGCAACACAGAAGCTGTCACTCTGAACTTCAGAGGAGAGAAACTGGCCAAGGTCAGTGGAGACCCATGAATCTGCTATGAGAGTAAGAAGGAAATGAATGAACGTTGCCCCTGTGCTCAGGTGATGGGGTCTCTGGCTGATAAAAAGTGTGCTCAGGGCCAGAGGGTGTCGGGCATACTGGTGAAGAAGAACTTCAACTATCACATCCTCAACCCCTCGGACCTGTCCAGTAAGTCTCCCTGAATCCCTCTGAAAATCCCTCTACCTGTCACTGAAGAAAGAACTGAAGGTCATTCCTTTCACCGCCCACCCCATAGCATTTCAGATGTGTTCCTGTTGGCTGTGAACCTCCTCAGATATGTAATGTTTCCTGGCATCGTCTTCTGCCGTCAGTCTTGTGCACTGACCCGATGTGCATGTTTGGCAGCGTACACAGAGCTGGCCATGAGCACAGTGAAGCAAACTCAGGCCATCCCCTTCACCGGACCCTACTCGTTGCTCGTCTGCCATCTGAGGAACCTCACGGGTAAACCTCAAATACCTATGACCACACACCCCGTGTGTGTGAACACCCGAGGGTTAAGGCGGCTGTGCTTTTTTTAATGTCCCTCAGGTGACGTGGAGGAGCTGGATGGAGCTGAGAAGAACACTCTGAGGATCTTCCAAAGCATCACTCTGATCTATGAAGTGGGCATGGTGCTGTTAGAGGTAGGACCATTAGGACCTCTCCGCCCGGTCCTCCGAGGACAAGGTGCAGCAGCACCCTCCGCTCGACCATGAGTTCAAGGCTTGCAGCTAAAAATGTTAAAATGTGTTAAAAGAATGAGCGAGTTTTACTTTATTGCTCCTCATATAACAGGACGAAAACGATTTCTTCTTGTATAAACTGAATCTCGCTGTCAAATCCAATCCTGTGCTCATCTTCCTTCCTTTCTTTGGCAGCACTGATCTATGTTATGGATTAACTGAAGTTGAAAGGAAGATGTTTAGAAAGCGGGGTTCAGTCCTGACATTCACAAATGAAGTGACATCCAGATGTACCCTCACTGTACCTATTATTATTGTACTTCATCTTATTAGTATTATTTTCCCTCCTCCGAGGCCCTGGGTAACTCCAGCACGCTCTTCTCTTTCAGTGGACTGCCAACCCTCTGAACGACATGTATGCAGACGCCGTCACCACGGTGGTCTTGGAAGTCCAGTCCAATCCCAAGGCTCAGAAAGGTAGATCTGAACCCATGTCCTCTTCTACCGTCACTCAACTCAGGATCTTGGTCAATGAATTAGTGAACACTGAATACTGTGATATTCTGTCCTGAAGGTTATTTTCATATTGTAAATAGCGATGTGAGCCGGCCGTCTCCGTCCAGAGACAGCAAACACCAAACCGTCAGACTCTCCATTTACTGTCCATCGTCATCCTCATCCATTCCCACACTGTCCTTTTCTGTTCGTTCATACTGGATTTGATTCAATATGTGTTTTATGAAGTCATGGAGACCCAGGGTGCAATAATGGACATGGATGTCTTTCAAAGCCGACTGGAGGTCATGTTACAGTGAGTGCTCCACATGCAGATCACTGCCACGTTGCCTTGAAATGCTTCTATTTCAAAAAGGAAAATAAATTAGTTAAGGAAATCCCACCTGTTGTTGTCTGCAGGGACATGTTTGGGCAAGAGTTTGTTGATTCCAGCGATGGTAAAACCATGTCAGTGACAGTGGACGGGAAAACGGTTCACATCTGCTTGGAAACCAGGGTGAGAAACATTCAGCCCTGGGATATTCGTTTGTCTCTGGTCCTGGTCCTCCTCACCTTCTCCTCTGCCCTCATTAGTCAGTGTGCTACGATGATGACACCACAGAGGACGACTCCCTGAGAGAGATGGTTGAGTTGGCAGTACAGCGTCTCTACGATGCCCTCAATCCAGTCATCTGAGCCCGTAGACCCGACCGCCTCCTCGGGCTGTCGCCGAGAAACAAGGTGTCCTACCCTTCAAGATAAGAAGAGAAACGCTTATCTGAAAACCTGAGATCGAAAAGAATAGTGAGTTTGGAAATTTGTCCTCAAGTGTGATTGCATTCTGAGCAGGTCTGAACACAAGGTGAAATGCTGACAGGACATTTCTTGCTCAGTTTAAGATGCTCCTTTCTCGTTTGGTGAAGACTTTCGTGAGCCTCACTGAAAGGGAAACTGTCAAGAAACTTTTGTCACAATTTTGAAGTAGTTAAATGATTAAGTTAATATCTTATATAATAAAGTTAGTAAAAAAAACTAAATCACATAACA
>CAAKHD010003441.1:10376-35376 GCA_901007705.1 Fistularia tabacaria | reverse complement strand
ATCTGTGGGATCTGCTGGAGAGCCGAGTGGCTCACCTGCCCTTCATCCTGCCCTACTGGGGGGACGTGGATGCCAAGAGCCCTGAGAGCAGCCTGCTCTGTGACCAGTAAAGAAACTCACTACAAAGGCCCAGACCACAGCGCCCGTCTTATGATCGTGTTTTTTTTCCAGATCATGAAAAAGGAGCAGATCTTATCCCCCTAAGACGACAGGCTTTTCTTTTCTGTCCACCATCCCTGACATTTTTCTTTTGTAAGAAACACGCAGACTCTTGTTGGAAAGGGAATCGCTTTTTTAACACCCTCAAGTCAATTCTCATACAATAGTGGAGTTGATCAATCAAGCCTTGTATGTGGCTGTTGTTGAGAATTATTTGTGTGTTTGTCACTTGCTCCTAGAAAAGCTCTAACAGACCATCAAGAAACATCGAGGCAGCCCTTTACTAAACAGCCCCGATCAGTCGATCAGCCCACTGCCTTTCCTTCCTCCCTTTGTCTTGCACGTGCAGTTGTGTTCAAAATAATAGCAGCTTGTTTGAAAAAAAAAGTGAGAAAAGCTGAAAATCCTTATAATAGTTTTTATTTCCATGCCTTGATAACACTGCACAAAGTCAAAACAAGAATATAGTTGTATCAATTTTTTGATAACTTCACAGAAAAGGAATATTGGGCTGTTCAAAAAAATAGCATTTTTTCTTTACAAAATCAAATATTTACTGAAGAATCTTTAGGATTTCAAATTCCTGTGAATCAAATATGAACAAATATTTAGCTGTATAACCAAGGTTTCTGAGAAGTGCTTCACATCTTTGTTACTTTGTTCAGCAGCAGATAAACACATTACATAACGGCACCTGCAGCAGCAGCAGAGGTGAGACTGCAGACGTACATAACGGGGGAGCAGGAAAGGCCAGCTCGGTGCTCAAGCCCACTGACCATCTCATTTCTGGACAGTTAAAATTATTCTTTATGGACAAGACCAGTCAAGGCAAAGTATTTGGATCAACCGCAAGAATAAAACATAAGTGTAACTTTAGGTGACCACAGTGAGAGCAATACGGCAAAGATGGACCAAATAAAAAATTGGTCACAAGCAGATCAGTAACATACGAGCCTGCCATTTTTCAACAAATCAGTTGTTGCACTTCACACAAAGTACATTTATTAAAACAATTCTCCAGTGCTGAAAACTACTTTTTAAGTGCCGAGATAAGACGAGTATTTGGGAAAACAGTGACAAAGTAACAGTTTTACACGTGTTCTTCTAAAACCTGAAACATCAGAAGTTCTCTCTAAAACATGATGGCTGAAACACATTGTCCTCTTTTGTCCTCTGTACATCTGTATGCATCAACTGTGGCTGCCTGCGGAATTTCTCCAACCTAACTCCATCTTTATTTGACAAATATCCAGCTTCCAAACTGAAAAGGCACTTTTTTTTTTCTTTTATTACATTTTTAATAATGAATTTGATTGGAGTCACATAAAATCCTCTATCAGGCTAAAGAAGCTCCGCCCCCTCACTCGAAACATCTGCAACAATGCCGAGTGTGGCTTTGCAAGTTCCCTAAACATACCTGGCTGAATGAAACTACAATTCCTTCAACAAAAAACAAGTAGTGGTTGCTGGAATTCAACACTCGGTCTCTTTTGAGTCAAAGCATTCCTGCCTGTGGAGACGCCGCCGTTCCCTGGCAGCCATGTTCTGTTCTGTCAGATCCTCGTAGGAGGATTTCATACCCGACGAGCAGGCTCCTTCTGTTGTGAAATCGTCCGCCAGGCCCTCCTCTCCCAGGTGAGAGTCGCTGCTGGTGTCCTCCTTTATTGTGGCCATCCGCAACCCCCCCGCGCTGTCCAGGCTGGGGCCGTAGCTCAGCCCGGCGGCCGGGCTGGTGCTGTTGCTGTGGCCCCCGAGAGAGGCGGCGGCCTGGTTGGGCTGAGACTGCGGGGGTAGGGAGGAGGGCGCGGTCAGGCCGGAGGAGGAGGGAGGAGGCTGAGGGGACCTGACGATGCGCAAAACTGCCGACTGGAGGTTGTTCAGCATTTCTTGATTCTGAAAAGGGAGAAAAACACATAAGGGGCATAAAAATGACAGACCTCTGTCTCTGACTAAGGTGGGCCCCCCCCGAGGTTGTCGGAGTCTTACGTGGGCCTCTCTTCACAGTAAGACTGAAATAATGCAACCACCAGTGTCCTTTTCAAAAGTGGAGATGAGTGAACAGTCAGACCTTCCTTATGTTGACCCTTTGGTGACACAAGCTGTGGTGACGCTAAAATGAATGGCACTCTTCATGCTGACCAACAGGCACACCAAAATGAAATGGAGATTAATACTGTTATAACTGGTGCTGCAAGTCAAAATGTCGACAGTAAGTAAGGTCTAGAGAGGGCTGTAACCTCAGTCTCCGTGTTTTCCCAATCAAATTAAAGGACCTAGACACTGTACACACAGCCACTGAAAAACAAAACGAGAATAGAAACACTCGGAGATCGTCCCCGTCTTCCCGGAGCTTTAAACAGCAGCGGATGCAAACTTAAAACGTTGGCACACACAGTGTCTGAATGTCACAAAAGACAACAAGGGGCATTCCTTTCTGTTTGAATACTCCTGAGAATGCAGTCTTGCTTTCTTGAGGTAATGTCTGATTAGATATACGAGCCTCTCACCTCATCCCCCAGATGACGTGTCCGAAAGTCGGAAACGTAGGTCATGGATCAGCGATTACGTCAAGCAATAAATGACTGCAGGAGTATCCCAAAGGCAAGCCGCGGACCATGCAGCGTCATGGACTCAATGGCAATGCACAGCAACACCAAGCCATGACACAGACACTCACCTACAGCAGGAGCTGCACTACAAACCTCCGTCTGCTGCAGTTCCGAGAGTGGAAAGGGCGAAGGCAAAGAGTGATGGACAAGTCAATCAGAGCTCTAACCCAAAGCGCTGAGGCCTCTACTCATGTTATCTGCTGACGCCACTTCAAATTCAAAACCTGAACCCATCAGGTCCCCCGGAGCCTGAAGGGTCGGCCTTTATTCCCACCAATCTTACTCTCACTGTCCTGTCAGACAGTAGCCGCTGCTTTGCCTGATACTGGAAAGAAAACCCATCCTGATATATCAAGATATTTCCCAAGCCAATGGTAATTCAATTGCAATGGTAATTCATGGCAACTATCTGTCAGTAATCTGTGCATCAGTAATTTGAATTATCAATGTATTTTCCTCACGTGGAGCATCTTTTAGCTTTAACTAGCAGTTCTGATTTCATTATCGCAGAGAAACAACTGGTAAAGGAGCGTGGAGCTTTTTCCAAGATCCATACATCTGATATAGCCCTGAGCTTCATGGAATAGATCCTAAATCAGAGCAAAACATTTCACCCCCTCACCGACGGCTTTTCCAACTGTTGCATTCTAGCATGTATGCATGAATATGATCAATGATAAACACAAGGGCTGTCACTGTGTTGCCTTGCGCTGAAATATGCCTCCCCTCTTCATCCCACTCCTATTGCTTCACCTGATATCTTTCTACAGCTGCAGTCTTCTCCCAGCTCTTCCACTTAGCTTGTGTTCAGTATTCTACCCCTGGAATAAGCAGGCTGCTCCTGCTCAGCCATTTACATGCATGCAGGGACTGAGAGCTAAGACGCAAAACCCCATCACACTCCACCCTCATAGGGTGAATGAAGATGCACCGTGGAGCCGGATTAGTTGTGTTAGCGTGGATGAAAAGCTCTTGCATGAGAAGTGTCACTGACTGATAGCAAACGCACATTCAGAGGGTAGTAGAGGGACTTCGTAGTTTCCTCGTACTGCTGGTCGAGACGCTTGTCCTGCGAAAGGAGAGATAAAAGAACATCAGTCATTAGATGACGACAACGTTCTAATAACACTTCTTTAGCTGCTGGAGAAATTAATCAATTCCTATAAATTGCCTTCGCCGTCACAGTGATATCAATTCAAGAGGAGGTGTAGCTACAAAAACAGAGGTGGTGAATTTATCAAAGAACTAATGGAAAGAAGGTAAATATTCCGTACCACGCAGTGAACCAGGATACTGAGAGGAATCCAGAAGATGAGTGAAAACACCACAACGGAGCCAACAATATTATCAGCCAGGAACTTCCCTGATTCAGAAGCAGGGATGGACGGCAGCGATCATCATCACATATTTTCAGAATAATATCTGCGTATCTTTTGAGTTGGTTTGATTATTGAGTGTTTTGGACCAGACTTACCAAATGTGTTAATATCCAGCTTGTCGATGAAATCCCACAACCGCTCGATCACGTCCTGTACCTGCTTCATGCACTTCCCCTGATGTCACAACAGAACATTGGCAAATGAACTCACATAGCTCACTAAATGTCGTGCTTTTATTTTGGCCCGAGCGCAAGAAAACCTTTCAGAAGAAAAAAGGAGAAATGGGACAGCACAAAGGGTCAGATCACTCACATGCTCATCGCAGAAGCCCACAGTGCAGGGCTTTCCCTTGCGCAAGAAAAGGAAACTGTTGTTGGATTGGATGAAGGGAGAGCAGGTTCCATCTTTCCCTCTGCAGCACACCTTGCAGGAATTCTCTGTGTCTGCGAAACGGAGAACACAAACTCAACATAGCACTTGAATATACTGTTTATCAAAAACTGCACGATACATTTATGAGCCAAAATCTCTGCACGACATCACTCATCACCAAGTCTGTTCATTTTCTTCAGTGACTGAGCCGCACTTTGCCTTCTTGTTCCTGCCAGAACTAGATAAAAAGGTGGTTTCAATCAGACAACAAGGTTACCGTTACAAGCACAGGACTGAAGGTTCTGCACTGCCTCACAGAAGGGGTTGCATTGGCCATTGAGACACCGGCCGTTGTCCACACAAATAGTGTTGTTGGCTGCGTTTTCAGGAGGAGGACATTGGCTGCTGTTGCCTGTGTGGTAAAGCAAAGGGTGAGAGAGACATGAGGTTCTGACTATGTTACATCGGTTTACTAAGCACACTGCTATTCAAGCAGGAAGCCAGGCTTGACAACCAACATCGCAAGAGTTACATGTCGACATACATTTTATGCATACAACTTTTGTTTGATTTATTATCTTAGCTATAGAATACTTCCGTGACCTAAATATTATTCTTCATGATTATTCCAGGGGCTGAGGAATCGCACTTTCTTTACCAACAGGAGGCACTTGCCTGTGCAAGACGATTTGCCTTTACACGTTGCGCTGATGGGCTCCTGGCACCGAGCTCCTGCCTCTTCAAACTTACACTTCCTGCAGCAGGGGCTGTTTCTGTCACTGTGGACAAACGGAATGAAGTGACAAGGAGGACTCCAGCTAAGAAAGATTGTTATTTTCAATATCTGACGCTCACATATGTGGAAGTGTGAAAAATGCACTTCTGGATCTTCATATGGACCCCATACCTGCACTGTGCGTCAGTTTTGAATTTGCAAACCGATGTGCAGCAAGGGTCATCGTTTAGGTGGAGCAGCCCTGGGTCGCAATCCTCTCCCTCCTCCACCCTGGAGTTCCCACACACCTTACTGTTTCTCTCCTTGAAGCACACAGGAGCCTTGAAACGCAGCGTCTTTCCTATTGAGATCTTGCTACAGTTGGAGAAACGCTTTAAGGCGGGAGGGAAAAAAGCTATTAGTTTGAAGCCATCACGGGATCTGTTAGAAGAAATGCTGACTCTGATGAGGAACAAACCCTGTCATGAAGCTAAAATAGAAGAACAACACGTCTGTTTGGGGCTTTTGCTACAATTCCTTAACATGTCTTTACTCCAATAGTTGTAATAAAAGTAATAATAATAATGAGGTACTATCTATACATCCATTTATTTCCCAGGTGTGATGTAAACATAATTTAGCTAACATGATTCCCGTCTGGAAGAACTGAGCGAGATATCAATTTCTAATTGCTTGCTAAACGATCAATTACCTTATTGTTGATGTGATCTCCGCTCACTGCGATTGGGTACATGACAAACTTTCCCCCGTGGTCATCACTTGGAGCACAGTAGGGAATATTGTCAGGATCGTGTTCTGCTCCAAAGTTATGGCCGAGCTCATGAGTGGTCACCAGATCTGCTTCCTGATTGAAGACAAACATCGATGATACACGGGAAATGCAGATTTCCGAATGCGGACGTAGATTTTTGATGAAACTGTCTACATACAAAACAAATAACCCCCCAAATTAAACTCAGGTCACATCAATGATTTAAATCTGCGGTGTTAAATGCCCCCGAGCGCAAGAAAGGGATTCTCATAGGTGAGGTGTTAAAAATCCATCAAAAGGCTAGCAGTATTAGCAGTAACACTGTGACAAAACACATTTTCCTGATATAATCACAGCCTAACGCCGCACACTGACATGCTGCATTCAGTCATGCTGCATTCAGTCATGGCTGGATCCCTGGGCTCAGAGCAACCGCTTACAACAAGGATCACAGAAAACAACATTTACACGGACCTTTGTTAGGATTGTTTTGCCATAATTCTTGGTGCTGGTCAGGCCTGTGTTGAGGTAACTAGGCTTCTTGGTAGACAGAGATGGATAGTAGGCTAGACAAAATACAAAAATGTCAGTATCTGTATGGTTAGAAAAATACACAAGGATTGGCAAAGGAGCTTGATGACCCAGGTGAAGATGAAGATGAGGACACAGGACTGCCCTAAATCTGACAGGAAGTGGAAGAGTGAAGCAAACACAAAAAGATTAACTGAACATCAGCTACAGTCTGAATCCTCTCGAGCCGTTCACCAGAAACATACTGTACTGTGATGGTAACTTCGTATACCCTGGATTGAATCCAAGCACTCACCAGTGAGGCATATGCCTCATGCATCAGCTTGTATGTCATGTATAAATGTATTTATATCTGATTGTACGAAAACAACAGCGTTGCACTGCTGTGTCCTTACGTTTGGGGCAGAGGCCTCCCAAGGCCTGAGGTTTGGATGGGGCAACATAAGCCAAACCCAGCGTGCCTTCATCAAAATCTTGGTAGGTGAAGAGGTGGGCCAGACACACTGTGGATGCGTTGTCGGCTACATCTAAACTGAATTGCTGAGGGACACAGGAGACTACATCAGCTGTGTCATATCAACAAATGCAAAAGTGCTATGAAGACTCTAGTGTCTTCATTTTCTGGACTAGGACTTGAGAAGTTTAGGAATCCCTGGTCTAACAAGTATTATTTTTCTTTTCTGAATCTTTTTTATCTCATCCCCACCTCTAAAAGTCTCTTCACATCCCAGACCTCCTTTCCTTTCACAGGGCTGTTCTCCATGTTGTAGTGGACCCAGTGAGTGGCAGCAGGCCCAAGGGGAGGGGTTGACGGATCTTTATTTATGATGATCTGAGAATGACAAACAAAAGCACTTCACATATTTAATACGAGTTGGATTTGCACTGGGCCTTGATTAATATCTCATAACATTTGTAAAGTGTCTGAGTTACACAGTCCAGGCTTCAACATATTCTAATGCATAACACTACTCAAACAGCCAAAGGTTATAGGAATGAACCTCCAAAATTAAACCGGTTGATTGGAAGCAACAGTTACAATACAGACAATATTATTAGAGAGAGGGGAATTCAGTCATTCTCCTCTCACATCTTTCATATCTATGGAGAAAGAGATTGGAAAATAACCAAGACAGACGAAACGAATGCATATCTCTGCAGTGAGAACACTTTGGAGTCATAGTACGACAAACAGTGCATCCATTCATTCCCAAATCCTGTGGAACAAATTAAATTATGTACCCCACAAGACACACACAAAAGATTTTCTCTCAACCCCACGGAGGGGACAGTGTTATTGTAAGACTCACTTCCGGGAGTTACATGACATAATACTTGGTTTTGATGGGGCAATGTCTGTTGCCGGCACACAACTGACTCGTTCTGAAGACAGATTTGAATGGGCTTCCATCCCAAGAAAAGACTTACACACCTGATTAATCTGCACACCATAACCTTTGAATTCATCGTCCCAGGTTGTGTTGCGGTATATGTCATCGACTCGATCAATCAGCTCGATCTGATGTGAGGAAATACAAGACAAACAGAAATAATGTTATTCCCCACACGTATATTAGACATGCATTTTGTGATGCGAATGTGTCAGTGTGGTTAATAATGTCCTGATGAAGATGGAAGTTCATCTTCTTCTCATTCAACTTTTTTCTTTTCACTATCTTATTCACCCAAAGGTGAGTGTCAAACCATGATGCAGCCCTTCCCTCTAGGCACTACTAAATTCGGTATGTGCAAAAGATAACACAGACAGACCAGGTAGTTCAGAGTGATGCTCTCTTGTCCGCGACCCATGTGTTTGAAAAAGCGGTAATCTGCGACCAGCAACAAGGGGCATGTATTCTTCTTGTGGTCATGCAGCTGCCTCTTCTTTCTGTGCTGGTAATCTGCAAAGTCAGAAGCAGCACGTGCAAGATTACAAACATGCAGACAGGGAGAGACGGAGAACAACGACTTGTGCAAAACCATATTCATTCATTCAGGGGATAACAACTCCACCATCAGCAGAAGGGGGAGGACGAGTGAGAAAGCAGCTGAGTAAGGTGAATATATTCTCTTATGGACTGCACCTTTGGTAGCATCTGACAGAAAGCGCTGTGCAGATTTTAGATTTTGAAATTATACCAAACTGCTACTCAGTACATAATCATCTATAATATTTTATCTTAAAATACATACATTCAAATTAATCTTGCATGCTCGATAGACACAGATTTTTCTAAATCCATTCAGAAGTGTGGGTGTACTTCTATAGCTTCCAACGAAGAAGGAAACGAGTGACAAGCGTTCTCATTGGGTAGCAGTGCCTCCATGAATTTTAATGCCTCCTAAAGAAAAACCTTCACCTCAACTTGTGTTCCCGACAAGCACTTTCAGCCAAGAGCCTGCAAAAAGGTGTTTTTGATATCACCGCCGGCATATTCTAACTCCCTAATGCTTTGGATTTCCAAAGCAGCGTAAAATAAAAGGCAATTGGTTTTTACATAATACCCTGGTGTCAGGAGTACATGTGCATACATAGGCTACATTTTGTAGACAAAAGGGTTTTATTCTAGTGACTGTTGCAAAATCTTACACCCACTTCCTTTGTCATTACCTCATCCTCCTCCTTCCCTCTTTCTGACTCAAACATTTGTTCAATGTTCCTTTGTTGGCTCTCTTCCTAACAACCACCGACAGCACAGAGCCTAAGTAGCAATAATCTTCAGCATCAAAGAGCAACGTTACTGCCACTGGAGAAGCATCCCCGACAAGAGGCCCAAATATGAGCACATACTCATATGCTCGCATCTCCACAACTTAGACATTTACAAGAGCACTCTCAGAATATTGATCACCACAAAAAGTATATTTGACCCAAGTAACTTGTAAACCATGGGAATATTCCATCCTAACAGTGTCTTACAGAGGGTGCATATTACGAAGGAACGGAAAGGGGCTGGCAGGTTCTGATTCGGACAATTATTCAATCCTGACTTCAATACTGCAAACGTTTGAGTGGGAACATGGGGGACAATCTATTCAAATTCATTTTTAGGTGGCTGTGTGTCCATGTTTCACGTCAAACTTTGGTCGTGTGCTTGTACAACTGCAGGCTAATTTGCCAAGTTTCTCATTTCCATGAAATACGTTTGTTATTGTGATCATCAGCCGGGAAATCAATGTTTCTTTTGGGATTGATGTTGAATACACAGACACCCCTTCCACAAATAAAAGGCATTCAGTATTCTCTAAGAGCCTATACAAACCTGGTATATTCGGAAATCTAGCAGAGGCACCCCGACAGAGAAGAGAAATGAGAGAGAAATGTTTTAATCAATAATTAGACTCTTTTTTTTTTTTGCTAATTGTCTGAATATAATTTCATTTGGAAAAACATTTTCAGAAAAAACAATTCTTTGTCACAGACAGACAATTAACAATTTTTAAGCACCATATTGATTTCAAATTCAAATTTGAACATTAACAGGCTCCCTGCTTCACAGAACATCTGTGCACTGAATGAAGCAATTGTCTCTGCGGGGCTTGCACCCACTTAAAGAGGACCAGGACAACCCCTGCAGGTTCATCATCAAATAATCGGGAACATGGCTTCTACTCCATAACAATGACATTGCATTTACCTGGGGAAAAAAAACCCTTCTGTCTAAAATGAGAGAAAATCCCAACAATCACAGAGAATTAGTTAATCTAACAATGACTATCTGAGCTCACCTTGGTCTGGCTCTTCCTGCCCATCCCAATTTCCCCTGGTAGTTTCAGACAGCAGGTCCTTGGTCTCAGCATGGATGTATCCACACACTTTTGGAGAGGCTATACGGCTCAGATTCTTGATGTCCTCAGAACGATAAACCAGCAACCTTCCATCAATGGGGGTATTTGTAAACCTCCACAAAGGCTGGGCGGCCAGACCAGAGAAAGAGTTTAAAAAATAACAAAAAAAAGCCACAATGAGGCAAAGGGATGTTGCCAGGAAAAAGACAGGAATGTCAATGATGTACAAGTACTGTACGTAACATTCTGATATAGAACTGGGGAAAGATAGCAAAATCAAAATATTTTCTAATTTTCTTAGATGAATATAATAATGATGGTTAGGACAACTTTCCTAATAAAAAGGTTTTGCATAGTAGTAGATCTGATATTTAAGCTCATTTTAACATAAGGAACCTTGAATGGTGATACAATACATGGCATCCCAAATGCCAACGCTTACCTCTATATTGTATTCAGCGACATCGGTTAGAATGTGGGCAGAAAACTCCTCTCCATCTATGTGAGCTTGAACATGTGAATTCTCTTCTCCTGAAATTAACAAACAAGAAGTGACTGTTTTCCATTTATCGAGTGATTAATAGAAAATAAGTAATGCATTTGACAAATGTATTTAGAATAGAATAGAAGAATAGAATATGAGTTCAATCGTCCAACAGTGGGGAAATTTCAAATTTCATTTGCACTAATAGAATCGTTCTGTCTGTATGTAATTGATGTGGGTAGGTTAAACAATATTAGAATATAATTCAGACAGGAACAGGGTCTTCGTAATGGTCAATACTTTGCATTGGAAATAATAGTAACAATAAAAATCATAATCGAGAATTGTGGGGGAAAAAAACAAGCAAACAAACAAACAATGTTAGCAAATAACCTTTCGGCCATTTACTCACCAACAACATGTCCTTTGAAATAGTTCTCAAGCTGAACATTATAGTTCTCCTCCCTCCCATTTTTATCAACAAACACAGCTTGGAAGTTCTCTGTGAAAAGGTCTGTGTTGGTGGACAAGTAAAGCTGGAAATGTCTAGAGTTAGTCGGATAGAAGTAAGATGCGTAGTTAATAATTAACGCTTTGGATGCTTCGGGGCATAGCACAGCTTGTGGTGTTATACTACGGTTATATTACAGTAAGTAGCAAATTCACATTGCCAATGATCTCAAATCATTTCAATTGTCATGGCGAGGGATGTCGGTTACAAAGCCAGGCTGTGAAGAACCATGCAGTCTAAAGCTGAGCTGAAGCTAGAAGAGACGCCTCAGATATGTGACATACAAATCATGAGGTGGACTGAGAAATAAACAACAAAAACATGATTTAGTTCGATTTTCAACCGGGAGTATACAAACAATAAAACTTTGAGTGACAGCAAGTGCAGAAGCGTCGCATGGTATAGTAGTATATTGTCAAGAAATGGAGACAATATTCGAACACACACACAGTGCACTGTCGCGGGCCTGTGTCAAACTGACTGCTGTACCTGTCCAATGCCTTGAAGCTGACCAGACGCTCCAGGTGGGAGCGGCTGTGGACGTCCCGTCTGCTCACAGAGTGCTGATGGAAGCCCGACAGTGGCAACACATCGAAATCCGACAGGATGGAGTTTAGAGAATCTGGAACAGAACGAGTCCGTGAAACGGATCCGTGTTGCAGCACCTAATTTTGCTAGCCAGTGATACCCGCGGATCGGATGCTGACAAATACAATTAATCGGTGAATGGTATGACCGTTATTAGATGTGTTCGATGTGTTTTTCACCTTTTCACTAAACGGTGCCTACAATTGTGCGAGTAAAACCAATTCGTGAAACCGGAAGCGTTAAAAAGCCCCGACACTCATGTCAAATCCACCGTTAGCTAAATGTAGCATGGCAAGTTATTTGACGTTACCGAACTCCGGGTTCTGTTCGTTGTTCACTTCTCTTGCGCTCCTCGGCCTGAGGGCTCCGTCGAGACGACAAGTCGCCAAAAAGGCGAATATCAGTATGTTCCACATTTCCAGGGCAATCCGGTCGGCTAGTTTAGCCCCATTACTGACATAGTCACAAGTTGGTTGATCTACGACCGACCAGCCCGGCCCCCGGAAGTGGACCGATGGAAACATCCGGTTGCAACACCCTTCAAGTGAAGTCAGTCTCAGTCATTGCAATGTAATAATTACTTAAGTGATGGAAGGACTAAACAAATACTGCCATCGGTCAATAACCTTTAGTTATTAAGCACTTAAAAAGGAAGAAAAACAATGGAATCCCGAGCGACAACTTCAAGCCATCGCTTTTCCTTTATTGGGACAATTTACATGCTCAAATGATGGGCGCCCTCACACAGTTTATTACAGTTGTTGCACCAGTACCGACTGATTTCTGGTGTTTGATTTTAGGGAGAGATTGCTTCATAATAATACTGTCGTCTCTCCACTTTTTGATTTTTATGTTTTAAGCTTTCTGTCCATTAACAGGGAATGATGCAAAATGACTAAGGGTTTACAAATTCAGCTGTTATGACTAAAACGAGGGATTTGGAAGGCAAATTTGTGACAAATCGCCTATCAATTTTAATATACTTTTGGCCCTCGAAGGCCGGACTGGTTTTGGGATGTCTGAATGAGGCGTTATAACATTTTATGTCAGTTGTGGTATGTTGACGAGGAAATATGACAACGGGGTTGTGGAGGGGTTCAAACTTTAATGTTAGACCCACCAACAGAATAACTCATCTGTCCCGAACATTTGGGAACGTCAGTATAAGTACACTTCATAACCACGCACGTCAAGCCGTCAGTCCCTGGGTGAGAAGCCACACCCTTTAGTGTCCACACACAGTAACCATAGTACATTTTGTAAGTATATACAATGTCACAAATGGAATGTGGTCTTCAAATTAGATGAAGATTAGAAGGGGGCCTTTCTTTTTGCTCCAAGTGCACATGGATTCATGTGTTGAATCCATAAAGAGTGTTTGGTAAACATCACAGGAAGAGGTTGCCGGGGAGACATGCAGCCTCAGGGGGGCCACAAGCCAGTGTCTCTCTGAGCTGGTCCCAACCCCAAATAAAGGCAGAGGGTTAGGTCAGGAAGGGCATTGGCGTAAAACTTTTGCCAAAACCAAATATGTAAATCTCATACCGGATCAGTTGAGGCAAAGGTTAACAATGACCGCCATTGGTGCCAGTTACCTACAGTGTACCATTGGAAATCTGGCTACTGTGGCTGGAAGAAGGAGAGGAGGAAGGCGTGTCTGGAAGCAGGGATAGAAGAGTCAAGGTAAGAGTCTGGGACTGAGAGGAGAGACTTTCTCCAGGAAAAGCTGGAGAGTTGGTTGAAATGATGCAGAGAATGAAGGTGGAGATACTGTGCATCCAGGAGACCAGGTGGAAAAGTAGTAAGGCTAGAAGCTGAGGGGCAGTTTTAAAGTTGTACTATCATGGTATTGACAGGAAGAGAAATGAAGTAGGAGTTATCTTGAAGGAATTTGTTCGGAATGTTCTGGAGGTGCAGAGTGTCAGATAGACTGATGAGTCTGAAACTGGAAATTAAAGGTGTGATGCTCAATGTGGCAATGTCCCACAGGTGAGAGTTTGAGGAGAAGGAGAATTTTTGGAGTGAGTTAGATGAAGCGCAGAAATTCCCCGAGGTGAGTGAGAGGTACTCGGTGCAGACCACAATGGACATATTGGTGCAGGCAGTAGAGGTGATGGGCAGGTTTGATATCCAGGACAGGAACACAGAGGGACAGGAGGTGGTAGATTTTTCAAAAAGGATGGAAATGGCTGTAGTGATTTTTTTTTTTTTCCAGAAAAGAAAGGAACATGGGGTAACTTATAAGAGCAGTGGTAAGAGCATGCAGATAGACTCCATCTTGTGTAGGTGATGCAATTTGAAGGAGATCATTGACTGCAAAGTAGTGGTAGGTGAGAGTGTAGCCAGAGAGCATAGGATGGTGGTTTGTGGGACTGGTGACAAGAAAGATAAAGAGGACAAAGGCAGAGCAGAAGACGAAGTGGTGGAAACTGAAGAGGGAGGAGTGTTGTATGGTTTCCAGGGAGGAGTTGAGAAAGGCTCTGGGTGGTCAGGAAGAGATTCCAGATGACTGGACAACTACAGCTAATGTGATTAGGGAGACTGAGGAGATTGGTTGGTTTGTCATCTGGAAGGAAACTAGACAAGGAGACTTGG
The DNA here is from genome assembly GCA_901007705.1 of Fistularia tabacaria. Classification (NCBI taxonomy): domain Eukaryota; kingdom Metazoa; phylum Chordata; class Actinopteri; order Syngnathiformes; family Fistulariidae; genus Fistularia; species Fistularia tabacaria. Next base: position 20,872 of record CAAKHD010003441.1, on the reverse strand, counting down.
CTGTGGAATGAGGAAGCAGGAGTATATACAGAGAAATCGATTAGCAAAGAAGAAGTGGGACACTGAGGGGACTGAAGAGAGTAGAAAGGGGTAAAGGGGAATGCAGCACAAGGTAAAGGTGGAGTTAGCAAAGGCCAAACAAAGGGCGTATGATGACTTATACGCTAGCTTGGACAGAAGGGAGGGAGAGAATGATTATACAGGTTGGCAAAACAGATAGAGATGGAAAGGGTGTACAGCAGGTCCAGGTGATTAAGGATTGAGGGGGAAATGTATTGACATAGTGACAAAGGAATAACAGCGACAATTAAAGGAATAGTGTACAAGACAGTGGTGAGACCAGCGAAGCTGTATGGTCTGGAGACAGTGACATTGAAGAGAAGACAGGAAGCATAGCTGGAGGTAGCAGAGATGAAGATGTTGAGGTTCTCTGTGAGTGACGAGGATGTATAGGATCAAGAACTAATCTATCAGATGGACAGCACGTTGGATGTTTTGGAGAGAAGGTCAGAGATGCCAAACTGAGATTATTTGGTCATGTACAGAGGCGGAATGGTGAATATTATTGGTAGAAGGATGCTGGGGTCAGAGCTGCCAGACAGGAGGTCTAGAGGAAGACCAACAAGAAGATTTATGGATGTGGTGAAAGGACATGAAGTTAGGTGGTGTAAGAGAAGATGATATTGAGAATAGGGTTAGATGGAGGTTGATTTGCTGTCGACCCCTGAAGGGAAGAGCCAAAAGGAAAAGAAGAGGTTGAAAGAGAAACTCATTTTTTATTTGTTCTGAAGGTTTCACATAAAAAGACGTATCTCAGAACATGATTTATTTGAACAAAGTACTGCGATAATTTCAAGTTTTGTATTGTTGACATTAAACACATTGACCTAGCTAATTATGTCTTTTTCAGACTTAAGGGAAAAAAAAAAACATTATTGATCCATTAACTTTTGATCTGCCTGCATACAATATTTATGTTCTTCATTTGTCATATTTAAAATGAAGCCACTTTTTTATAGCTGTAATTGCAGCTAGAAGTCAGGAAATTGAAAGTCTGAAGATGGATTTCCTTTTCTGTTCTGACACAGACAGCGTCAGTGTCAGCCAGGTGTTTGGGAATATGGATGAAAAGTTTGAAATGCAGTATTGGAGGTGACCCCAGCTCTGAATTCTCCATTTTGAAATCAAGTGCCATCAATATAAAATGTGAAGAATTAGTTTATAAATTCCTGTAAACAGTCTCAGTTAAGATTATTTAAGCAAAATGCCAGACTATGTCTTAGTCTTGCTCATTATCGACCACCATCTACATTTGACAAGATGTCTACTCCACACAGCATTAAGCAGGAGACAAAGAACAAGTCAGACTTGGTTTATAAAATGTTTTATTCATGTTAACAGAGCAGAGACATTGGAATTCAAATGGTTCCACAAGGCTTTGGGGGACTACAATTGAATGAATAGCAAAACAATAGTGGTCCAAATCTCTAATAACAATCACTGGACAGACTAACAGATCACCCTCTTCCAGGATGTGTACAAACCTGCATTGAAAAGTTGTTAACACTTGGGATTAGTGTGTGTTACAGCATTTGTTCCCATTCCAGTGTAATATCTCAAGACATGCAGACAGACTTGTCTCATTTCCATAAAAAAAAAAAAAAAAAAAAATCCTGACATTTGGTCTGACAAACCTGACCCCGAACAGACATGCTTCAATAAAGAGTGGAAAATTGAGGATTCATCGAATGGGCTACTACTTGGCTCTCTTATGATTAACCAATTGCCTTCTGCATGTATTGAACACTGTCTTTCCCTGCAGAATGAATATTGTATCCGACATTGGCTTTCAGCTGCTGTAACCGTACCACAAAACTATTTCAAGACAGACATTATTTTAAAAGAAAAAAAAAAAAAAAAAAAAAAAGTACTACGAGGGAACTAACTTCTTACCTGGGAAAAAGAAATCCAAACTTCCACCAGTGATGAGCTTTCGGTTGTTCAATGGTGGGACCTAAACTCCTAGCTCTATGAATAGGCAGAAAACCTTAATACCAAGTCAAACTATCAATACTTTTCTACAGCTGAAATTGCACAAATGGAAAGGCCGAGACACACATAAACCAAGGGAATGGGAGGTTTCTCTTCACCAATAGTTGTCCTGATCTGCGCTGTGAAAGATTTATTTTTCATTGTTTTCATGACAACTTGTTTTTTTTTTTTTTTTTTTTTTAAATGGGTATCATGGTAGAATGTTTAAGTGGAGCAATAAGGAATGAAGGATGTGTAAAAAGTTGTTTTTTTTCTTCCCCATTTTGTTGGGTTTATTTTGGACATAATTCCCAACACAGAGGACTGAATTGTTTTAGTTCTCAGTCTCGCCGGCATCTCCCTCTCCAGCATCTCCCTCCTCAGCAGCGTTGTCCGATGTCCATAACTGTGAGAGAGATGCACACAAACACTTATGTAAACGACAGTGGTATTCGTCAATAAGTGGAACTGTTCCAGTTTGTTTAAGGGATGTACTGGAACTTTAACATGGACTAACAGATGGCAAATGTGATCTTGCTGTGCCATGTACAGTCTGAACACTCACTGTCAGATTGTCTCTGAGAAGCTGCATGATAAGGGTGCTGTCTTTGTAGGAATCCTCATTTAGTCGGTCGAGCTCGGCAATGGCCTCGTCAAATGCCTGCATGTTAAAAAACAGAACAAATGTTGACGGATTTAACAAAGCACAGTAGAGGGCAAGATAGAGTAACGCATTATTTAGGCAAATTCGCAAACCTTTTTGGCCAGCTCGCAAGCATTTTCTGGGGAATTGAGGATCTCATAGTAGAAGACAGAGAAGTTAAGCGCCAAACCCAGGCGGATGGGATGTGTTGGGTCCATCTCATTCTTGCTGATGTCAAATGCTTTCTTGTAAGCTTTCTGTGAGTTCTCAATTGTCTCTGGCAGGGGACGCAGACCAAGGGAATATAGCAATCAATGCATATGTATATACACCCACACACACTTTGGGGCCGGTAAATAAACAATATATAGAGCCATGGGTCATTTTACACAAACGATCCATTGTTTAAAATATACCTACGTATGTGAACACTACTCCGATGTTATGCTTTTTTGCTTCTACATTACAAACATAACCTTAACTGTTCTTGAATGAACCGTTCACTGTATACCATTAATGATTCATATTCCAAAACATTGATTAGGCACCAGGAAATATATATCTGAATTCATTACCAATACGTCAGTGGCTCAATTTTAAAAAACAGAGTAGCTAGAACAGCAATGGCTAACGGGACAAAGATTTAATGAGACTGAACGAAAGCTAGGGGCTGCCAACTTGTCCAATAGATGGTGGCCCTAAGATCACATGACTGACATGATGACCTGCAAACTCACTTCCTGTCTTTTGCAAGACAAGATCTAGCACATTCCTTATTTGGGTATGTAGCACCCTAAATTCATTGCTTATATTCGCAAATGTAAAAAGCCAAATCAGGTCTACACATCTTTTGATGACTGACATGACTAATCCAGGTCCTCAAATCACGAGAATTTTACCAGAATATTTGAAAATTTAGGTAATACAACCTTTTGCTCATTTTAAAATTTTATTCTCAATCAAAACCAGTGTTTCATGCTCAAAGGATCTGTCTACATGATGAATAGCATGTCCATGTATGAAGACACAGGTTGATTAGAAAATGCAAAACTGCAAATTTGTTCAGCTGTTGCTAGCAAAGACAACAAGATCATGATTTTGATGTCCAGTGGCAAATTGTAGCTGCAGCTCTTCAAATCTGATAAACTGGGACTTTTCTTTTTAAAATAGTTGTAGCATTGCAGTCCACACTTCAGAGGCAACTTCCTAACTGACACTGTTCCAGCTAGCTGCATGATGAAAAAAAGTCACTATAAATTTCTAATTAATCTGAGTGATGCGGTAAACTCACTTGTTCTGTCTTCTCCAGAGGCAACTTCAGCAAGGTATCTGTGGTAGTCCCCCTTCATCTTTAGATAAAAGACTTTACTGTCAGCATTTGTAGAGTTTGGAATCAAATAGTCCTCCAGCAGGGACTGTGGGATGAAAGGGTTGATTAGTTGCAGATACACGCAGGGTTATGACCAGATGAACAAAACAAGGAAGATACTCCAGATTATTGCAATCATTTTTTGTAACAACTCCATATTTCTAACAGAAATGCACTAATGGGATGGGTTATTGTGCAGCAAAAAGAGGGAAAAAACATATCGCACTACACAACTTCAAGCATCATTATATGTCGTCAGTGCATGAAAACCAGAGACACTAAAATACCATCATTCTGGATTCAACAGGTAGAACACATGCTAGTTATAATAAGATAAAATATTTTATTGATCCCCATAGGGGAAATTCGAGTATATATATATGTTCAAGTTATATGTGGTAATCCGTTAAATCATGTTGACTACCTGCTCCTGCAAATAACCTTCTACAGATCAGAGCCCCAGAATAAAGGCCGAACGTGATGTCTGACGAAAGAAACAGAGGAAGTCAATGTAAATGTGTCGAAAACACAACTAGCTTTCATGGATCATATTCTGTAATCACTTTAAAGACCAGGTATCTCAGTGAAAATTACAAAAGCAATCATAAGCCACTTGACACTCAAGTCAAAACAATTTAAGAGAAAAAGATCAATAAATATATACACACTAGTATCTCTCCTTGATTTGTCAATCCATTAATGATATGATCTGTTGATGGTGACAGAAAAAATGTACCTGTAACTGGGAATAATCTGGGATCATTTATTTTAAAACTTCTAGTTGCATTTATCATTTATTCATTAATAGTTTATGTTCGACTACTTTTTGTCTCAATTTGCCAAACATCTTCAGTTCTTTTGATACAGTGGTGCTGTTTAGTGTTTATATCAGGACTGACTCTCATCAAATGAAAATTCCTTTCCAGAGCGTCAGAGTGAAGGTGAGGCCAAAGCCATCCCAGCAGCCACGCACCCACCCCTGCACCGACACAAAGATTGGCTCAGCCAAAATATGCACGCCTCAAAAGCGCGGCATTTTTCTTTCACTGCATGGTCTGTACAATAGACAGCCTATGCTTTCACACTAAGCTAATCACAGTCCACAGCACTCGGGAAAGTGCTTGAAGTGCTGCTGGCTAATTAGTAGTTGTTCGACATCCGACTTCATGTCAGAGAGTCAGTATTCTTTGCAACACTTCCTACTCAAGTGTGAAAGAAATTATTTATTTGACTAGTGCAGTCCTTGCTTGTAATTACTGCAAGGATCATTTGGAATAACATAATGAACCTTTAGGAGGTTTCATTTTGATGTAAAGAATATATGTCAAAAATAAAAAAAGAAGTCAACTGAAATGCAGTTGTAAAGAATGTAGATTTTCAGTTAATTGAAGTAGATTTTACAAAGAACTGGACTCCCAACGTTCTGGTGTTACCCCCCCCAGAGTAGCTGCGGGACGAAATCCAGACTTAAGGAAATGTCACAAACATTTTACAGCTGCCCACTAGTGTGGTTTTGCCTCAAGCCTCTTGAAAGCACTCTCAGTGGAATGCTTAGCAGGTACTGCTGAACAGCACCATTACTGTGCCCTGTATATGTTAAGACCAAGAAAAAAAAGAATTCCTTCATGTCACACTGGGGAAACGTCAAAAGACAATGTCCGTACTGTATACGATGGTTCACAGAATGGGAACAAAAGAGGTGAATTTTGGGCTTCCTATTGTTCCGGATACCTGCATGCCTCTGCATTTCCCCCACTTATCTCTACTCCAGCTCTGTAAGCGGCATCTCCTGTCCCAGTGGATGTAGCCAATGCAAAGCACAGTGACGTGCTGGGCTCTGAGGCTCCATGGTTGACTTATTTGTGTGGGTTTCAGAGTAATTTCTTTTGTACAGATGCAACAGATAGAAGCAGCATCATGACACCCACCCACCGTACGTGAGGGATATGTGATCTCCACACTGTATATCTTGCAAATCAAATATAAATTTTTCTCAAGTGACGGCATACTTCCCTGGCATTCAGTGAATGGTTGATACGTTTGAAGACCTACATTTACAGCAATTGCGTGTCTGCCTGAAACTGGCTACTGTTTTTCCCTTCATTACATTTGTGGAAATTCAAACCAAAGACTATCAAAGCAAACCTCCATTTTCTCTTAAACGGGACCTGCAATGACATTGCATTATCTCCTATTAGAGTGTGACAATACTGAAATCAAGACAGTGGGGTACAAGAGGCTTTAGCTCCTCCTGTTGATGAGCACACATTGTCTGCAAAAGGATTTACCTGTATGCTCTTGGAAGAGCCAACTATAGTCAGGGGGAGTGATTTGATCTGAGATGACATGGACCTAAAGGCAAATGTACACATTAAAGCATACTAGCTTTGTGTTATCAAGAAACAAGCTGATGCTTGTAATAAGCATACAGCCACTTCAAGAAATGTGCATTTGCCTTCTCGTCGATTGCCGTCTCCCTTCTTCTGCATTTGTGGGTGCGTAACTAATTTGTCAAGCTACTACAGACAAGTCAAGGCATGAGACTTGACACAACCTCTGTCAACATTCACTAGATGAGATAATAATGGGCTGAGTCATGACCATGCAAGCACACCCTCCTAGGAACACACAGGGGAAGCTGGCTGAAATAGCCCCTGCAGCTTTTTAAGGGCAGACAGCCACACAGGAAAATTCTCAATCTTGCAGTTAAGCTTCCATCCAGATCTTCTCTAATCCATCACCAAGACAGGCTAGAAATAATGTAAATCACCAATCCCCGCCGTTGCGCTAGATTAACAAGAGGTGAAAGCATATGCCAAGAGTTTTTTGGTAAATCTTAGTCGGGGATGCGGAGTCTCTATAGAATTCTAATATCAGCGGTGATGTCAATGATTACAACAAAAGGGACTGTGAAAGCATGTCATTTCCCATGATCTTTACAAACTGGGTGTTGCAAATTACGGCTTGTTTAAGCATGCCAATTATTGCACCTGGCTTCCCGCATTAGGCTTCTATCTGCCAGATAAGGCTGCATGGATGAATAGCATGGCCATGACTTACATTCAGCATTTGTCCTGTGCATGTCCCTGTTCCGCTATCCACCCAGTCAAACACACCTAAACACTGGACTAGTCACAATGACCCTGCTCAGTTCACACCCTTGGCATTTAAATCCAGACATTTACATCAAAAGTCCCAAAATGCAGGAACTGTGGGGGGACTATATGGTGCTTCCAGTGGCTTACAGAATTAAAAGCTAAATGGATTCAAAGTGAAAACGGGACAGATGCCATTTCATACATGTTACTAGAACAAAATAATCTTTTGCCATTGTAATAACCGATGGCCTAGTGTCCACCTTTGGCTAGGGAAATTTTGGATTCTCCAACCCCACTCTGAAGATGGAAAAGCAAAACTTAAGCACTTTCCATTTCACTCAGCAAATTGAAATGATATGCTTTTTTCCCTTCAATTTTGAGTTATTGCATTATGTCAAAATTAATATCCTAGAATGGGATATGTTTAAGAACACCAAAAACTCAGCAGGAAAACCTCCTTAAATGACCACTAAAATTTAATGCATTCTTTCAAATGACTGAAAAACAAAATATATTAACATTGATGCAGGTCGATGATGCATTACTTTTATCTAAGAGTACTAACTGCAAAGGCGAGAGAATTGAAATAACAAATAAGCATTCAGAGTGGATTAAAGCAGCAGCTTTATAAAGGGAAGGGAAGATTTCAATTGTACCAAAACGTTGTTGCAGATCTCCTGAAGCTCCTTTTCCACTTTCTCCCTGTACTCCTTGACCAACTGCTGCTTCTTCTCGTTGGCCTCGGCCTTCATTCCGATGCTGGACATCACCCTCCATGCAGACCGCCTCGCCCCAACCACGTTCTTGTAGGCGACCGACAGCAGGTTCCTCTCCTCGTTTGACAGCTCGCCTCCTTTCTCCGTGACCTCCTTCATCCACTGTGCCATGTCGTCGTAGCGCTCAGCCTGCTCCGCCAGCTTGGCCTTCTGGATAAGATCCGTTTTATCCATTGTTTATGTATTGGGGGGACTAATAAATTAGTAATCCGGGAGGAGGTGGCGGTCGTGAACTTGGAAGTTTGGGTGACGCAAGGGGCTGGTGAGAAGTATTCCGACAGCGGCGACAAGCTGAGGATAAAAAGCGGATATGAGAATGAGATGGAGATGAGAAAACTAAATGTAACGGCAAAAGAAGACGACCTGCTGTACGTGCTGGAAACATGGACGCAACCGGCGCAGCCCATGGAAGCTAGCATCAGTTGTCAAGGCACGGCGCGTCTGGCAATAGAAATTACATTTCCGGGGATGGGTCGTTATACGCTTGAGGAGTCTACAGCAATTTTTTTTTAATTTTTCGACTTAAAGGTCGATTGCGGCATAACCAACGCGCAAAAGACAATTTTGATGTACTGAATGTAAAAAAAGGGGTGAGGTTGGGGCTGGCACCGAGAGCTGGCAGCCCTTCTCCCACGGCAGTCCGCCACAAAGCTGTCTGCCGTAACGTTAGCTCGCTTGAACGTTAGCATAGCTAGCTGGCGTTAGCAACACGGGCCACTCCTATCAATTCAAATGTCACAGCACCGTAAGTCCTAAAATGAAGATTAGCGGGCCACAACTTGGCATTTTACATGAGAAATGCAAATACGTATACATATAGGAATACAACGGAAAAATCATCGATCCTTTCTCACCAACTGAGATCCAAGATCGCCTTCCAAATTGGTCCGATTAGATGGAGTGGTCAGAAAGGCAAGGAACGGCTGTGGCAGTGAAAATCCAACGGAGCTGCTGGCTGGGGGCGGAGCCTATGTGCGCCGACTGTCCAATTAAAAAATCTCATTTCAGATGATCGACGGGAAATTCCAGCGGTATCGACCAATCGCCGTCGATAATGGGAAAAGAGGACGAACCCTCGGGGATAGTTTGGCCGCACGGAACGATGCAGCGATTGGGGCCACGGGGTTTCCTCCAATTAGAGCAAGGGAGAAGACGTCATCACATTGCCATGGTGATGCTCGACCAATGGCTCCCCCGCTTCCCCGCGATGGGAGCCCTGTAGGCGGGCGTGGCACCCTGCGCCTGCAGACATGCAGTCATCCCGGCCGCTGCCACCCGGCCGCAGCGGACGACTCATGCTGTGTGCCGAGATGATGCAGTCAACCGTTATCAACCTCGCCCGTATGATTTACTCGCAAAACCGGGCAAATTCGATTAATCCACAATTGTCGGTAAAGGGATCTGCAGCCCATGATTGGAAAATTGTGAATAAGGAAAAAAATCCATGCACTTCCCAACGGTTTTGGATGAACAGAAAAAACAGGGAAAACCCCGTTATAACCCTGCACAGTTCGACAGCACAACGAATCTTAAAGCCTGGAAAATGACCACTGAAATGCACAAGCTGCTCCCACAAACAAATTAGACAAAGATACGAATTAATCGGTGAATCCAATTCCTCCCACAAATCATTTTAGAGATGTCTTTGTTAACCCCACACTCATTTGATTCGCATCTGATTATCTGATAGTTGGGAGTAGTGGGCAGGCAACCCCAGGACGCTTGAGGAACTTACTGCCAGCTTACTGATACTTGGTTTAGGTGTTAATTCTTGGCTCAGGGTAGGTTTGCTCGTCACGGCTGTCCTGGCCAGTAAGACAATTTCAGTTTAATGACTCAAACTGTTGCATATGCAGACACCGTCTGACAGACCTGAGTGGAATTAATGGTCTGGTGAACAGCAGCATCCATGTTCATCACAAGGGCATCAGGCTTGAACCACAGTTGGCGTGAATGTCAATCGACTTGAATTTCAGTATTTGTTGTTAACCACATTTTGGCTGTCATAAGGGGAAAAAAACACTTTTCCAGAAATGTTCTTAAATGATTGTTTATTCTTTGCAACAATGTGAAAAATAATGAACTGCCTGTGAATGTCACTTCCCAATGATGGAGTCGAGGCACTAGTTGTTAGAATTCCACAAATTAATTCTAATTGTGATTCCCCAGCAACAGAGGTTATGTATTTCGTGCTGTTTATCCAATCGCTAAGCTTCTGAAAAATATAATCTTATGACTTAATCTGACAAGAGGGCCAAGGGGGAAGCACTAGAATTTGGATTAACTCTAAAGAAAAAATATCTTAGTTGACGATAGGATAATCAGTTTCATAGGAAGAATCTTCAAATAACTGTGTATTTGTGTGTGTGTGTGTGTGTGTGTGTGTGTGTGTGTGTGAGAGAGAGAGAGAGAGAGAGAGAGAGAGAGAGAGAGAGAGAGAGAGAGAGAGAGAGAGAGAGAGAGAGAGAGAGAGAGGGGACACATGTGGCTCCCCACTACAAAAAACATCCCCGGGGGTTTTCATAAGATTTTCGAGACACGCCACTATCCCTCTACAGCTTTCATCTCTGTCTGCGATG
>CAAKHD010003441.1:0-10356 GCA_901007705.1 Fistularia tabacaria | reverse complement strand
TAAAATAAATGTGTTTTTTGTGTGTGTGTGTGTGTGTGTGTGAGAGAGAGAGAGAGAGAGAGAGAGAGAGAGAGAGAGAGAGAGAGAGAGAGAGAGAGAGAGAGAGAGAGAGAGGGGAGGCATACATGGTCCTCAACTCCAAATGAAATCCCCCTGCGGATTCAAATCAGCTTCGATCGACTCGACAATATCCCTGCAGATTTCAACTCTGGCTGCGATGTGTTATCTTATGGAGTCCAATATGGTGGTGTGATACATGCAGCAAACCCAGTGGTCATCCTGTGCTGCTAAAAAAGACATTCAGTCGGTGTATCACTCACTTTGCGTGTCATCTTGTATTTGATCGAGATACAAAGTTGAAACAGGCAAATATGGAGATGTTTGACGAAATGAATGGCATATATTTCTGATGTACGTTGGGTACATGCTCAAGATGAATGAAGCATCGAGAGGTCCGTACAATAGGCCTCATTTAGATGCTTAAATATGTTGTTTTGAAATGCATGGAGACCCACCTTGACTCTCCTCTTGCACAAAATTTTTAAAAAGTGCTCCTCACAGGAAGGAACAGTGAGGTTAACATCCTGTCTGCAGCAAAACCAAACTGCTGAACAGGCCTGTTCTTGTCTGTACTCACTCAAGAATGTTGGGTCAGAGAAGAGCAGAATGGTTTTCAGGAGCCCCCCCGAGCATCCGTATCATTTACCTGACGCGTGACGTGCTGCAGGAGAAAGCTGAACGCTCTGCTGCTGCGAAGGGGGTTGAGGAGAGATGGTTAGGCTTGGAGAGTCAGTACAAAAAATTGAAATCATTATTATTCTTTTATTTGCTGCTTTTTCTTATTCTTTCCTCTCGTGCTTTCACTCGTAGACGTGGCACTCGAGAGGATGCTTTGCATTTTCCAAAAGCAAACCACAACACTGGTGGCTTTACCATTTCAGCAGTTAATATGTCAAAGCTGCTCCTATTTGAACAAGTTGTGGACCCCAACCCGAGGGCGCCCACATCAACTCTTTTCACAGCCCTGCATCTATTATTCCCGTCATTAGAAAATGGCGTTCTCAGTCGAGCAGTTTCTTGTCCACAGTAGGTCAGATGGCTAAAAATAGCGCTGGTTAATAGGTTGGGAAATCCCATGGCTTCAGCTCCAGTTTTGATCTGCTCTTCCTGTACAAAGGACCTGCTGCGTCTTATTTCGTTGAGATTATGTTAATTGGAGATGGGCAGATGAAGATGTGTTTTTCAAGATAATAATAAAAATAACAATAATGATGATTTTACTTTGACCGCCGTGGTGGTACCCTCTCATTTCATGTGCATATGTGTTTTTTGGACATTGCAACATAACGTTTATCATTTAGAGGAACTGTTTTTGCGTATTATTGACGATTGGATGCAAGAGTTTATGTTAACATGATCAGAAAACAATAACTGGAATAGGTGAATGCTCTGCTGTGACATAAAATGGTCAACCATCCCAGTTTCCAGCTTTTTAAGCAGTGTGAGAGGTTTACAGTCTTGGCGGAAGCAGCTTCGCTGGATGGGTTTCAGTGATGCAAGACGCGTCTTATCAACTTTCACATATCAAATACACGTATAATGAAAATGGTGAAATCTGCTCTTTATAAAATGTGCATTTGCTGCTGGCTCTCTGTTACTCATATCAGTCCAGCTTAATTGTTTATTCTAATACTACTGTATGGAAATGTTCTTACACTGGGACACCTTCACCCATTCACACACACACACACACACACACACACACACACACACACACACATACACACACACACACACACACACACACACACACACACTGAGGTCAGGTCCAGGTCGTGAGGATGAATAGCCTTTAGATTAACAAAAATAGAAAAAAAGAGTAAAAGTTCTCAGAAGTGATAGTTAAGCCCATGCATGAGAGAATAGAGAGAATAATGCACAAAAAGCATGTGTGCTAAGCTGTTGCACGCCAACGCTGCGGAGCTGCTGCCGCAAAGACGCTTTCGACGTTTGAAGAGTGCATTTCCAGCGTGTGTGTGTTTAGAGATGCTGATGGCGAGCAGATGAATAATAGATGAGAGACAAAGCTATTTTCTAAATCTCACACAGTTCTCGCACTGCATAAGAAATGCTCTGACTTTTTTTGCATATTTAATCATCTAACGTCTGACTGAGTAGAATATGAGGTTATTGTGAAATATTTTATAGCCGCAGTGCCGATTTGCCCGTTTCCTCCGACCATTATCATCCTATATCGCGGTAATCATCAGGTACAAGGAGGTCCCTGCTCTACGCTGCGCAGTGGCGGGAGGTCGTTGCCTAGCAAAGAGGCTTCTGTGCTCCAGTTCGCAGCCTATCTCTCTTCTCTAATTAGAGGTAATTAAAACACTCTCAGTCTTCATGTCACTCGACCTTAGACTCTCACACACAGATGCCCACACACACAGATGCAAGAGCGCACCAGGATTTATATCAGGTCCGGGCTCTAATTAAACCCACTGCAGAGTGTCACTGAATTATCAAGTAGGATTAACGCTCTCCCTCTTCCTCTTTTCCTCACGGGTTGTGTCCTCTTCCACTGCCTCCACGGATTTGAGTTGCCTCTCCACTCGACTGAACAACAGCGTGTAAAAGACAAAGCAGATGTAATGAAAGTGAAATTCTGCATTTGCCGGAATTAATTGTGATGCACTGCAGGTCGAAGGGAGTCTTCCACCCTAACCTTTGAAGGCTGCATTTCTGCAAAAAAAGATGATCTGACAGTTTGGGTAGACTCAGGAGACAGAGACGTGAAAGTAAAAGGAAAACCAGAGGAAGGCCTTCTTTGTTTGAGCTGGAACCCAAGACGTGCTGTAAAGTGTGAGTCGGGAAAACAAAGGTGAAACATCAACAGCTTTTATTTCACCGTCTCCAGACGGTGCACCAAAGAGCTAAAACACGAGAGACACGCGTGAAGACGTCTCACCATTGCTGCATGGAAAGAGGATATTGGTCACATGGAGTGACTCCTTGTTTGGTCCTGCCCTCTAAGAGGGATGCCTTGACACGAGCTGACTGGATCAGTTCTGTTTTGTCTCATTTGAGCTCCATTGGGAAACGCTCTGGAGTTTGCACGCACCGACCCGGCCTTCATGGAGCACAAAGGCTGACCCGAGCGCTGACGGGAAGCCAGATCGCTCTCGCCTACCCTATCACCTAGCAAACGGGACAACTTCAGTCCACAGTCCGGGACACAGAGACAGATTTTGAGGACAGAGGCGACCCATCCGGGTCCTGCAGAAGCCTGCGTCGCTAAAACACACGGCGCTCTCCAGGACAATACAAAAACACTCGAAAGCCGATCCTAATGCAGTCAGCCCTGGTTTGAGGTAGTAACAAGAACATCATTATTCCACCTGAAAATTAGCATCCCAAGTCCATGAGTATTTCTGTGTCGTATGTATTTTTCCAACCAGTTGTAGCCATGACAGTTTACCACAACTCTCAAACATTAATCACACTGACCACACGTGCTGATCTTAACATGCAGATGGGAAACTCAGACAAACCTTCTGTCCTCTGACCAGCTAGGAAACTGATGCCAGCTGGTTTGTCACACGTTCACTCTCTTAAATCGCAGCTTCTGGACAAAGACCACAAAGAAAAAGCGGCTTACGGATTTTGGAAAACATTTGCAAATAAAAAGCTCGAGCGAGGCTGTGAGAACTCGCAGTTTTCTCATTTTCTGTTTTCGTCTTCTGCTCTGACTGACCGCATGCTGTTTGGATCGGCTTTTAGTTTTCAGCCACGCTTTATAAATACAGTGGTTTTTCTGAGGGGACGACCACTGGCTCTGGATCCTTGAGGTGTTTGAACCTGAACCCTCTAACCCCTCAAACCAGTTCTGACTGCGGACGTTGGCTGCACTCGCAATTCATTTACCAGATATGATTTTTTTCATGCTCAAATTCAACGGTAAGAGAAAGGACACGTTAGAACAGCAACTTGAAACATCCCACAAGTGTGGATGAAAGCTGCTGCGATTCAACCTCGTCGAAGCGGAGCTTGGATATGCGGAGGAGGTGATAGGAGTTACACAACAAGTGGGCTTCCAATCCTCCCACCCGATGTTCCGCAGCACCAGAGTCGCAGCCAAATGAAACTGCGAAAGGGTGAAGATTAAAGTCTCTGTCTTTCTCTCTCATTTGCCTTCTGTTTCTCTCTCCTCCCTCGCTCCCACTGTCTTTGTACCGGAGACTCGTGAAGATATCCAGGTCCCTTCGCTGAAAAACACGAATGCAATGTCATCGCCTGATACGCGTACCCAGATACCGCCATGTTTGCAAGCTGCATGCCCCTGTGCAGGCTGCCGGTAGATGAGACAGGGAGTCAACCTGCAGAGGTGTGACAAACCCAGAGCTGCAAAGAAATGTGCACGCTAAGGACATACATCCCCTCCGGTGTGTGTTTGTGTGTGTGTGCGCGTGGGGGGGGGGTTGTGCTGCCTATGCATCAACAGGAGGCAGTGTACACAAACGCACACACTGAAATGTCTCCCTTGAGCTCGGTCGTAAGCAAACGCACACGCCTCTCCCTCCCCCTCTGCGGTGCAGCTGACTGAAATGGAAAGTTCCTAAAGTTGATTCTATGACTCGTGAACCGCTCGTCGTGGTGAACCCGAAGGTGAGGCGAGTGTCACGCCGCTGCGTCGCCACCACTGTGACATGTCACGTGTCACCGCGGCGAACGCAACGCAGTGTTTGTGTCTGACAACATAGCAATCAGCGTGCTCCTCAGTTCGAGTGAGTTGTATTTTCAGCGCCTCGTGTATTTTATGAGTCACTGGCGGGCTGGAATCAGCCATCGGGGCCAGCTATTTGTCCAAAGAGAAAGGCACTGCCAAGAACTCTCGGACAGAGATCGGAGTTTTAAAAAAGCGCCCGGTCTTTTCGAGTGCCGTCCAGAAAATGCATTTTTTGGGCCAACAATGAATATTTCGGCAGAGGTAACAAAGACGCCTCCAACAAAAGTTCTGTTCTTTGTGATGTCACCGCGTGGACCAGTAGAGACCCAGAGCTTCCAGCTCGGGGCAAAAGGTGGTGATGTCAGCGCACTGCTTGGAGGCCGCGGACGTAACTATTCACAGAACTGGTTTTAAATCAATACATTGACCAATAGATGGGGGATGTATTACTGTGCACTTAACCCTTTACCAGGACAGAAGAAGCAAACATAAAGTAATACTCTCAAGCAAGAACACATTCACACACCAACTGCTATATGATTAGCATCGGCCGGAGGAAACAGTTTGGGGTTTCATGTCGGTTATATATTGGTTGAGTCAGAGTAGAAAACAGTGGCCCCCCGCCGAAGCCACCCTTCTCTCATATTGCAGCCAACATACTGCTGTTGCTGTTATGTAATGCAAATGTGAGAGTAACTTCAGCAACTCCCGAGTGTCTCTCACTATCACACACACCTACATGCCAAGAAAAAAACCCAAAAAACAGTCGCCCAAACAAACATTTTCGCCCACATCCTCCCTGGTTGTTCAGACGGCAGATTCTAAGTCATGTAAAACAGAGCAGGCCATTAAGAACATGGCCCCGACCTCCTCCACTCATCACTCTGACACGGCTCCATGTCTTTTCTGGGCTGCCTCCGCCTGCCTCTGGGGCACGGGTTGGCACAGAGATAAAGTTAGCTCGCCGCATTGGGAAGGTGGGGTGGTGGAGGGCGTCTTGAACCAGAGTGAGACTCAGCAGGTATAGCAGGTCAGCTCTGAAATTTCACTCCTTTTCTCTATCCAAGGAGTTTCCATCGAAATAAGACGTGCAATGATAAACCACAGAGAAGCTGTAGCTCGATGCCTGCGAGTTATGTTTTACGCAATGACACAGTCAGCGTCACTCAGCGGCTTCATTCTTTCTGATGGTGCCCTGTTGAAAACACACAAGTGTGTTCACACGTGGCTTTTTAGCTTAGCGCAAAGAGACAAAAAAAACTCCATTGGATGCGGACTGTCCGTCAGGTGTGTGTGACGAGAGCAGAGACGGATCCCAAACAAGGCCGTGAAAGGAGTAGTGGAGGGCAAGTTATGGCAATCAAAAGAAAAGGGGAGGTAATCCAGGGCAGGGGTCTCCCCTCCTCCCCTCCAAGCGCAGAGATTTCATTTCAAACCTGCCGGGTTTGAAAAACCAGTGGCGTATCAATGTCCTCCACCTTGCCGAGCGGCCTCTCTGCCAGTTC
Source organism: Fistularia tabacaria (assembly GCA_901007705.1). NCBI lineage: Eukaryota > Metazoa > Chordata > Actinopteri > Syngnathiformes > Fistulariidae > Fistularia > Fistularia tabacaria. The sequence goes on along the minus strand of CAAKHD010003441.1, from coordinate 4,128 downwards.
ATCTGCCTCCTCCCAAAGCCTGCAGGGGGATGAAGACTCGAAATGTCCCCTGCCTCTCGTCCAGAGGTGGACGGGATTCGATTCTGCAACACACACACACACACACACACACACACACACACACACACACACACACACACACACACACACACACAAACTCACACAAACTCACTAACACGGCCCTATGCGCAGGATGTTCAGAGTGGATAAGGAATTAATTGAGTATGAGAATGAGTTCTTTGCAGGTCGTCTGCAGGCATATCAAACTGGTTCCTGCGCTTCCAGAAACATGTAAAAGTAAACTGAAATATTATTTAGAGATGAGAAACCCTCTGAACTCAGTTAGGCTGATGCAGTTTAGTAAAGCAAATTTGGCTTTGCTTGTTATCTTTACATCGATCGGCAGCTGGAATTGGCTGTCATGATAATAAGTAACCACCCCCATCCCTTATCACTTCAATGGGACATTTCTAGCAGCAGGCCTGAACCTTTGCCGAGCCGGCAACCGGTTCCACGTCAGAACATGCATAAAAACAAATATAAGTGCACAATGGAGTGAAAAGAATCTGAACCTTTTTTCAAAATAAAACATCTTTCACAGTCCATAGTCCATAGAAGGGGATCAAATAGGGAACATCTGAGTGGCATCTGACTTTACCTAAACTCATTTATCTCACTACAACTCAGGGAACTAATGCCTCCTCTCTCATCTCTCAGTTGGTTCGTCCTTCCTCGCCTCCCGCTGAGGTCTCCTCAGCCCAGCGATGAGCCGCTTGCCCACGCTCGCTGGTGTCACTAAAACAATGGGCTCATTGAGCGCTGCAGACAGAGCTCAGAAGAGATATTTGGAAGGGGGAGCGTCTCCAGCCGGAACACCAACGCGGCCCCACGCTGACGGAGGGGGTTAAAAAAGGGGTTAAACCAAATGTGTTTGTGATTAATGTGCCGTAGTAAAGGCTATGTCATTAACAGGCACACAGAGAGCTCTTGCAAATATCCTCAGGACATGCATACACAGAGGATATCCCTGCAGGAAGTACTGTCACACCAGCTTCCTGCAAACTACACATAGATACGGAAAACCCCTCGAGAGCAAAAGTTCTCCCTTTGTTTCATACACACTCACACACAAGTGCACACACAAGTGCACACAGAGGAAATAAATGATATTCTCCCTTTTGCAAGAGACCTATCAGAAATGATGGTGTGGTTTGGATGAAGTCATGCAGCCAGGAGGTTGGAGAGGCAGACAGGCAGACAGACAGAGAGTCTGTATCTTGGTCTCAGGTCACGTTCTCTGTGATGATGAGGAGCACTTTTTCGTCTCCTCTCCCCTCCTCTCCTACACTCCTTTCCTTTCCTCTCCTCTTCCTCCTCTACCTGGACCTCCTCCCCAAACGACCCCCCTTCCATGAGAGTACAACTTTTCCACTCCTTTCAACCGATATTTACTATTTCTTGCTCTCATCTCGGATCTTGTCTTGCTCCTCCCTGTGTCGACCCCTCCCCCCCGTCCGAGTGGGAAAGGGGTTAAAACACGTCTTGCTGTGGACGTGCTGCAGTTCAGGCAATGTGAGCTGGGGTCGGAGTCGTCATGGAGACGACGTGCTGGGATGTGCGGTGCCGCCGCTGCGCCCTTTTCATGTAAACCTTTCATTGTTGGTGTCCTGCGACGGTTAATCACCAGCGGACAGCGCGGCTCCCCTTTTTCCTCTCCTGTTTTCTGACGTCGACTGTTGCCATGGAGACCAAGAGAGGCGCAGGGGCTGCGCTGGACCGACGTATTTCCCAACACGGCTGTGTGATATTTGGCAGAGGCCGATACAGATCTCCGATGGCCTCTCCTGGACAGACAACATCAAGAAGGCTCAGCAGCATCTAGGCTTCCCGTCCTCAGGGAGAACAACCTGAACAGAAAGCTGCTGCTGGCCTCCTGTCGTTGTTCCGCTGAAAACCTGCTGACATACCGTGTTTCCACTTGGTGCGGGAGCTTCAGCGAGGCAGACAGAGCGAGGCTTCGGAGGACAGTCAAAACACCCGGCACCTCAGAAGAGCTTAGAACATCACTAAGGACAGTCCAATTCCTGGTTCCCGGTTGTTTGATCTGTTGCCCTCTGGCAGGCGCTACAGATGCATCCAAGCAAGGGCAAACACACCGAGAAACATCACCACCCTAAACTCTCACATGCACAACTCTTACCATCAACAGAAATCAGCCTTCAACACATCTGACATGTGCAGGGTACGTCACCCTGTACACCTTACTCAAGCCAATAACCTGTGTAATATTTGTTTACTTGATATTCTTATTTTTATCTCCACAGTCAACAGAGTCAATTAACACTGTCTTGTCTAGAGTCTAGATTACAGTCTTGTAGGATTTCATCTTGTATATATTCGTATAGTTCACTGTTTGCACTGAAAGGAGGAGCTCTTCAAATTCAGTACATTCAGTATAATGACAATGAAGGCCGTTCTATTCTATTCTGTTTTAGTCTGTTCTATTCTCTTGTCCTGTATTGGGGTCCACAGCAGAGGAGGCTGGGCCGGATTAAATCTGGGGGGGGCAGGACTTCCTGACGCTTCTGTCTGTTTTCCTGTTTCCTCCCTGCGTGTGAATGTCCATTGTAAATATGCCCATTCATATTTTTAAATAGGCCTTTCCACCTGCAGCTTATTATGGGAAATGTTTTTCCTCGTACTTCGTACCATTGATATTGATTTGTTGTTGTTTTCTGCTACCTGTCCTCTCCTGGGCCTCCAGGCTACATCCCAGTGGGATTTGTAGGAGAAATAAGATGGTGAATAGATAAAACAAGTAAAAGTGCAAGATCGATTTAAAATAAGACTAACTTAAGTGTCAGTATTTTTTTTTTTATTTCTAGCTGATAGTCTGAGGTTGCAAGTTAGACTTAACTTCAAATATCCTTGATATATTTGGTTTCATTTAGCCCTTCAGCTGCTCCCTTCAGGTTCACAGCCAGTCACCTGCCTCCATCTAACCATCAGCCAATCCCCTGGCTCCATTTAACCCACAGCCAGTCATCTACCTCCATCTAACGCACAGCTTATCGCCTTCCACCATCTAACCCTCAGCCAATCACCTGCCTCCATCTAATTGTCAGCCAATCACCCCCCTTCATCTAACCTTCAGCCAATTACCTGCCTCCATCGAACCTTCTCCTCTCACACCAACTAACTTCCTGTCCTCCAACCTCTGCGTCCTTCTACCCAGATCCTCATCATCCCTCCTCTGTCCACGTCCAAATCATCTGTGTGACTTCATCTCCAGAACATCTACCATGTGCTGTCCCTCTGATGGACTCCATCCTGATCCTCTCCATCCTCCTCACTGCCAAAGAGAACCTCCACATCTTCATCTCTGCTGCCTCCACCTCTGCCTCCTGTCTTCTCCTCAAGGTTTCCAAACCAGACACCATGGCAGCTCTCATCTCCATCTTCTCCACCTTTCTAATGCTCCTCTATTAAGCCAGACACTTTTCTCCACCCATTCCGACCTGCTCTCACATGTTTCTCCACCTCCTTTTCACCCTCTGCGTTGCTCTGGACTGTTGACCGTCGGTCTTTAAACTCCTCCATCTCCTCCATCTTCACCCCTGTAGCCTCGCTGCACAAAGCAGCTCTGGGTCTCCAGTATTGACATACCTACGGATATTTTGTGGAGGCCATATTAAGTACCTGAGTAATGTTTCAAGATACCTTAGCAGACCTAAAGGCAGAGGGTCTCAGGTATCTGCCACGTCATACACCTGGGAGCTCCTTATTCTCATCGACCTTCTCGCAGTCGCTGACTGTGACCAGGTCGTGCCTCCGCCGGGAGTGCAGTTGGACGATCGGATCAGTGACCGACCCACGCGTTCACACCGGGGGGGGAAGGAGGTTCCCCCCGTCCTGCACGCTGCCAGTGTCCAAATCAACAGAGACAGAAAAAGTGAAATATTTATGAGAGGATGAGCTTGTCTGCGGCCGAGAGCAGAATGCGAGGAGATCCAACGCCCCTGGAAACATGAATACATTCATGGATTTTTTTCTAACCCGCCTTGACCAAGGCCCTCACATCCCGCTGTGGAGTGCAGCCTTTTGTCCACAATGTGACACTCCCCCCCC